>CAOKZL010003298.1:0-108250 GCA_948472985.1 Iguana delicatissima | reverse complement strand
TTTTGGGAGGGTTTAAACAGAAGGAGTGCTTGGGTTGTATCTTCCTGCAATGGCAGAAGAGGGATGGACTGATGTGCTTTGAGGGTTTCTTCCATTTCTGGGATTCTCCGGTGCTCAGTTGTACCAACCCTATGGGGCCCTTTCCTCCCTCAGCTGCACCTTCCTCACTGAGCTTTTGTGAAAAATCACCAATGGCTGGGTTTCGTCCTGGAGAAAAGTGACTGGTGAGCTGCCAGAGGGTTCTGTCCTGGGCCCAGGGCTGCTATTCAACATCTTCATCAATGACTTGGATGAAGGAGTGGAGGGCATGCTGATCAAATCTGCAGATGATACCAAACTGGAAGGGGTTGTTAATACGCCAGAGGACAGGATAAAATTTCAGAATGACCTTGACAGATTGGAGAGCTGGGCCAAAGCTAACAAAATGAATTTCAACAGAGATAAACGTAACTTCCTGCACTTCCGCAGAAAAAATGGAAGGCACAAATATAGGATGGGGGATGCGTGGCTGGATAGCAGTATGTGTGAAAGGGATCTAGGAGTCTTGGTAGATCACAAGCTGAACATGAGGCAGCAGTGTGATGAGGCAGCCAAGAAAACCAACGTGATACTTGGTGGCATCAACAGGAGTATGGTGTCTAAATAGAGGGACGTAATGGTACCACTTTATTCTGCATTGGTTAGGCCTCATTTTGGTTGCCCTTCTCTGTACTTGCTCCAGCTTGACCATGTCCTTCTTGAACTGGGGTGCCCAGAACTGGACACAGGATTCAAGATGAGGTCTAACCAAAGCAGAGTAGAGTGGTACCAGTACCTCCCTCGATCTAGACACCATACTCCTGTTGATGCAGCTGAGAATTGCATTGGCTTTCTTGGCTGCCGCATCACACTGCTGACTCATGTTCAGCTTGTGGTCTGTGAAGACTCCTAGATCCCTTTCACACGTACTGCTATCTAGCCACGTGCCCCCGTCCTATATTTCTGTATTCCATTTTTTCTAACTAAGTGTAGGACCTTACACTTCTCTCTGTTGAATTCCATTTTGTTAGCCTTGGCCCAGCTCTCCAATCTATCCAAGTCATTTTGAATTTTGATCCTGTCCTCTGGCGTATTAGCAACCCCTCCCAATCTGGTGTCATCTGCGAATTTGATGAGCATGCCCTCTATTCCTTCCTCCAAGTCGTTGATAAAAATATTGAACAGCACTGGGCCCAGGACAGAACCCTGTGGCACCTCGTTAGTCACTTCTCTCCAGGATGAGAAGCAGCCATTCGTGATCACTCTTTGGGTTCGGTCAGTCAACCAATTACAAATCCACCTGACAGTAGCCCTGTCCAGCCCGCATTTTACCAGCTTCATTGCGAGAATGTCATGGGGAACTTTGTCAAAGGCCTTACTGAAATCAAGATATGCTACATCCACAGCGTTCCCTTCATAGAATCATAGAATCATAGAAATGTAGAGTTGGAAGAGACCACAAGGGCCATCCAGTCCAACCCCCTGCCATGCAGGAAAACCCTCAAAGCACTCCCGACAAGTGGCCATCCAGCCTCTGCTTAAAAACCTCCAAAGAAGGAGACTCCACCACACTTCGTGGCAGCACATTCCACTGCCAAACAGCCCTGACCGTCAGGAAATTCTTCCTGAGGTTCAGGTGGAACCTCCCCTCTCGCAGCCTGTATCCATTGCTTCTTGTCTTGGTCTCAAGAGCAGGAGAAAACAGGCCCACTCCCTCCTTGACATAACATCCCTTCAAATATCTATCAAGCTAGTAACTCTATCATAAAAAGAGATAAGATTAGTCTGGCATGACTTATTTTTGAGAAATCCATGTTGACTTCTTGTGATTACCGCCTTGCTTTCTAAGTGATTAGCAACTGACTGCTTAATGATTTGCTCCAGGATCTTTCCAGGTACTGATGTCAGGCTGACTGGGTGATAATTATTTGGGTCCTCTTTTTCTCCCTTCTTGAAGATGGGGACAACATTTGCTCTCTTCCAGTCTGCTGGAACTTCTCCTGTCCTCCAAGATTTCTCAAAGATTATAGCAAGCGGTTCCGAAATGACCTCTGCCAGCTCTTTTAATATCCTAGGATGCAATTCATCTGGCCTTGGAGACTTGAATTCATCCAGTGTGGACAGGTATTCCTGTACCATCTCTCTACCTATTACGTGCCTCATTTCCCCCACTTCCTCCCCTGCTCCCCAACCGCCAGGTTGAGTGCTTGTATCCTTCTGGGAAAAAACTGAGGCAAAGAAGGTGTTAAGTAGTTCTGCCTTTTCTGACTTTGTGAGAGGCAGACAGGTAATTGAATCCTGCCTTGGAGCCTGTGTCAATGAGCCCCACAAACAAGGCAGAGACTCAAGAGAGCGGAGCAAAGGGAGGCTTCCTTGATTAAGTTCAAGAAGCGGTGATTGGCCACACCTATGCCTGAGCTATATAACTGCCTTCCTGGAAGCCTTCCTTTGCTTGTGGCAAATTTTCTACAAGCCCGCTCCTTGCCTGTTCCTTGCTTCCTGCACCTGACTCCTGATAGCTTGGATTAATCTCGTGGCTCCAGATCCCTGGATTTTGGACTCTGACTATGGCTTTCACTTGTTGCTCTGGCTTAGATAAATGGACTGCCTATGAGCAATTGCTTGCTTTGACTCCTCCTGGTGGGGCTTTACTATCTCTCCCACTCCCTTCTCCGGGCTGGCTTGCTGCCCGGGTCTGTGATCTTGACAGACACTGACAGCAGAGAACACTCTAATGAGGGCACATAAAGCACATTGTCAGGGTATTTCCCCAGAGCAGGAACAAAGGCTTCTCCCATGCCTTCCACCCTGCATTTAGACCCATTAGCAAGGGAAACAGAGTCAACGTCTGCTTTGCCCAGTGTCTTAAACATACCCCTGCTATTAGTCAGATGTTGAGAACACCCACTATCTAGCAGCCAGAGAGCCCCTTGGGTTTCACAGCCCTTAACCATGGCTGAAACCAGCCAGCGACTCCCTCCATCCTTGGCTCTCTTGCCCTGAGTCTTTGGCATGCTGCCCCTGCTGTCTGGACAGTCCTTCTGCAGATGCTTCATGGATCCACACCAAAAACATCTCTTCACAGCATTCACACTCTCGGTAGACTCAGTCCAGGGAAAGTCAGTGTCCTTGGCATTCTTCCTGCTGCCACTGCCACTGCTGCTCCTGTTGATAAGCTCTTGCTGGCTCTTCTCAGCATGCCTTTCCTCCTCCTCATAGAGACACCCGGAAATATACTGCACGGTGAGGTCCTGATTTGGCATGCCTTTGATGGTAGCCACGAACACATCCCAGCTTGCATCTAGGGAGCTCAGTATGCAGTAGACTCTGCCAGGCTTGGAGATCTCCTTTCTTCTCTCTTGTAAGGCAACAAACAGGGAGGTCAAATGCTGGAGATGATCCCCCATGCACTCACCAGGCTGCAGCTGTGCCCTGAAGAGCCTCTTTAAAGAGACAGCTTACCCCCAGCCGTAGGGTGGATGTACGTGGCCTGCAAAGCATCCCAACACACCAGTGCCATGGTGAGGTGCTTGACATGGTTTACCTGGCTATCTTCCAAAGCCCGAAAAATGTTACTGATGGCTTTCTCCTCCATCTTGGCATCTGCTGCACTGAGCAGAGGCCTTGGGGGATCAGCAACAGCCTTCCACAACCCCTCTCCACAGATACATCTCCATCTTCACTGCCCAAGTGAGATAGTTCCTCTCATTCAATCTGCCCAAGGGCAGACTCACACTCCCCGTGGATGCCATCCCTGCAACCTCTCTTGCCTTCCAGGCCCCTCCTATGCCAGGACTCTAACTTACCAGAGACTGTCCTCAAGCAGGCTCTCAGCAGGCGGCTGCAGACTGGAACTAGCACTTCACTTGGTCCACTTGACCCTCTGATGCATCAGGAGCGGGAGGCTGGACCCATAACCTGTCAGGGTTGGCAGATTTGGATCTGTTGGGAACGCTTGGATGAGTGTTCCTGCATAGCAGGGGGTTGGACTCGACAGCCCCTGGGGTCTCTTCCAACTCTATGATTCTATGATCAGGGTCAGGATTTTAATGCTGCGTGGTGCTGTTTTTAAGGGGTTTTTTTTCCCCAAAAGGGTTTTTATATATAGTTTTCATGAATTTAAATATTTTTAATGTTTTAACTTGTAAATTGTGTTTTTTCATAAAAAGTGTATTTATACTTTTATTTTGGCTTTTGTATTCTTTTTAATTTTACTGTTTTAAACACGTTGTTAGCTGCTTTGAGTTCCATTAGTTTTCTCCTTCACCTCACTTGGCTTGGCTTTGAGGGTTGCCTCATTCTGATGTACCACTCAAAGGGATTCAAATGTAAATGTATGTGGGGGAGTGAGAGAGAGAGGGAGACTCCTCAGTGAATCCCCTCTGTTTTTGAGTCTCTGGATTCCCTTTCAAGGAACTCTCCATGATGCAGAAACTTCTCTCTTGCCTTTTAGGATAAATTTCAGCACCTACCTTGGATAGCCCCCTCAGCCTCCCCAGCTTGGACAGAAACACTCAAGAGCCAACCCTCCTCTCTCTCCCTTACTGGAAAAGGAATCCAGTTGCAGTTTGTGGAGAGAAAGAGATGACTGGATTGGAGAGGAGACTGGTTGAGAAGGAGCCTCCCAGTCCTTTGAGAGACTCCAGAGGGAGTCTCTTGGTTTGTACACCAAATTGCTCTTGGCTTGTAAATCAAATTGGCTCAAGGACTAAATTCTCCAGGGGGAAGAGGGATTTCCCAAGAGGTTCTGGGGCTTTGAGCTCCTTGGGAGCAGGTCTTGCAGTTCAGACTCTCACTTCCTTCCAGGTTTCTTTCCTCGCTCTCCCCTTTCTGCTTCAGGTGTTTGTTAATAGACGAGGAACTGGGACAGGCTTTTCTTTTTCAGAAAGCAGCGCGAGTAGTCAACAAGGAGAGAAAATCCCACTCCTCAGGGGTATCCTCAAAACAACTCTCACCCCACAGATCCAAGGGGGTGACATTTGAATGTCAAGCAGGACTCCTCCAGCTCTTTTTTTGAGGCAAATGATACATTTTACACAGAAAAGGAGGTTGTTGAGGAGGAAAGGGCAAGTATGTACAGAAGCCCATTGCTAAAGGAGAGTGGGATCTGGAACAAGAAAATATCTAATCCACCTTTCTCTGCTGAAGATCAGAGGAGGATTTCTAGCAATTATAGCCAATGGCTGAGGTCCAAGGAGCAACTGCCAAAAGTCCTGCATGTATCCATTCAGAAGAGGATCAGTGCAGGATCCAGAACTATCCAGAATTAGGAAGCCACACCAGTTATTGGGTGTCTCCTTTGTCTAGGAAGACAGCTTCTTCCCTCTCTCTTGGTCTTTCCCAGCTCCAAATCCACTTGCTGTCTGAGGAGGAAGCGTGGGCACATATAGAGAAGGAATAGGGCTGACCCACACCACTATTCCTGAGGATGGGAAGATGGGGCACCCTCACTTTCTCTTTCCTACACACAGAACCTGTCCAGACCTGCCATTTTAATCCAGAACCAGCCACAGGAGAATATGTGTCATGAAGGTCATGGGAGAGCTGCAGGTGGATGGGGGTCAGGTCAGGCCCTGTGGCTCCTTCAGCCCATTCTTGCTACCCATCTTCATGCACCTCTACGCATCTTCATGCACCCTTTTCCAGCACCCTTTCCCTCTAACCTTCCAGTGAAAGAGGCCAGACTGACGCTAAGTGGGTGCAAAAAGATTGTGTAAAAAGTAGCTTCACTGTGAGAAGCTTTGTTGCTTGAGGTATACCTGTACAGCACTTTGTGGAGAGATATTTCCAGCTAGCATAGAATCTACTATTGCTAAAGCAAGAAAAGTGAAATGAAGGTGAATAAAGATTTCTCTTGTCACAAAATTCTCTGACTGAAACACATTTCCCCATTTGGTATGTTGTTTACAATACATTCCTTCGATTAGCATCAATACATCACTCTGAGTGAGTTACCTGATGATCAATCAATATTCCTGCAATCACCGAAGCTCCTTCCACATTCCTAAAATTTATATAGCTTCTCCCGTGTGGGATATCTGATGTGAATGTAGACTTCCACTCCAAATGAAATTCTTCCCACATTCCGTGCACTTATATGACTTCTCCCCTGTGTGGGATCTCTGATGTGAGCGTAAGCTTCCACTCCATCTGAAGTTTTTTCCACATTCCATGCACCTATATGGCTTCTCCCCTGTGTGCATTCTTTGATGTTTAGTATATGTTCCACAACTTTTGAAGTACTTTCTGCATTCCATGCATTTATATGATTTCTCCCGTGTGTATACTTTGATGTAAGCGTTAACCTCCGCTCTGACTGAAACTCTTTCCACATCCCATGCACTTATATGGTTTCTCCCTGTGTGTATTCTTTGATGTAAGCGCAGACTCCCCTTCTGACTGAAACTCTTTCCACATTCCGTGCATTTATACGGCTTCTCCCCTGTGTGGATCCTTTGATGCGTAATGAATGTTCCACTCTGACTGAACATCTTCCCACATTCCAGGCATTTGTATGGTTTCTCCCGTGTGTGTTCTTTGATGTGAATGTAGATTTCCAACCTGACTGAAGGTATTTCCACATTCCATGCATTTATATGGTTTCTCCTTTGTGTGAGTTTTTTGATGTGAAAAGAGATGAGAAGTCTTACCAAAGTTTTTTCCACATTCCATGCATTTATATGGCTTCATATCTGTGTGAGTTCTTTGATGTGAACGCAGTTGTCCACTACCACTGAAGCTCTTTCCACATGCCATGCATTTATATGGTTTCTCTCCTGTGTGGGGTCTTTGATGTGAACACACATGTCCACTACCACCAAAGCTCTTCCCACATTCCATGCATTTCTATGGTTTCTCCTGCATGTGGGATTTTTGATGTGATTGTAGATGAACACTCTGAGTGAACCTCTTTCCACACTGCACACATTTATATGGTTTCTCCCCTGTGTGGGTTCTTTGATGTGAATGTAGATTCCCACTTTGATTGAAGCTCTTTCCACATTCTGCACATTGATATGGTTTCTCCCCTGTGTGCAGTCTTATATGTAAGCGCAGACTTCCACTGTGACTGAAACTCTTACTACAATCTATGCATTTATAGGGTTTCTTCCCTGTGTGGGTTCTTCAATGTACATAAAGTTGTCCACTCTGTCTGAAGTTCTTTCTTCATTCTTTGCATGCATATGGTTTTTCTTCTGTGTGGATTCTGCAATGTAAATTTAATTCATATTTATGTTTGAATAATTTCCCACAAACAGGACAGTTTATTCTTCTTTTTCCTTTGTAGTTTTCCTGCGGGGTCAGGAGTTCACAAATATCATCATCCTGAGAAGCAGAGGAGTTCTTATTTCTATTCTTTGAATGATTTCTCTTTTGTCTTCTTTTTAGCTCCCTTTGATTTCCTAACTCCTCTTTCTCCACAACAGTCTTGTTTATTTCACATAACACAGCAGAAGGCTCCACAAAAATCTCCCTCTCCTGCTCTTTACCTGTGTGAGAAAGATGAGCCCATTTAGACTTTAACACAGAAAGCCAGAATCTCATTGGGGATCAAGGGCCATCACTATTTTTATTCCCACTGTTCACCCCTTTCCTCTCAACCTAGAACATCTGTACCATTTTGGTTGAATTCCCCCTTACCTACGCTAGGGACAGAAGCCTTCGGGAGCAACAAGGGTGAAAGTACCTCGAGAGGCCACATTCCCATCATCTTCCATCTTGAGTTGCCTGCAGAAAGACCTATGCCCCTGATCCAGGAGATCCCATTCCTCCTTGGTGAAATACTGCCATCTTTTCAAAGGAAACTGGGAGCTGAAAGGGAGAAAACAACACTTCTCAAACAAAAATAATTTCTTCTGAAAGTGCTACCCTGAAAACAGAAATAATTTGGGCAGCTCTCCATGTGTTATTTTAGTTCAATGAGTAAAAACCATTTTTGGGAAGATTATTTTGATGAGAAAAAGAACGGAGTCCACAGCCTTTGTACTTTAACTCCTTGATATCCTGCAGTGAGACAAGGGTTTCTACAGTAGTTCTTTTTACTCTACCAAAAGAGGCTCTGGATTTGGCCTCTGTTGTTACTGAACTGTAAGGGAGAAAAAGGAAGGAAACTAAGGCCATTCCGTTGGCTCTGATGGTTTCTCAGCTGCAACACAGCATACATTGTACAATGTCTTGTGGCTCCAG
This sequence comes from Iguana delicatissima, assembly GCA_948472985.1. NCBI lineage: Eukaryota > Metazoa > Chordata > Lepidosauria > Squamata > Iguanidae > Iguana > Iguana delicatissima. Next base: position 100,045 of record CAOKZL010003298.1, on the reverse strand, counting down.
TAATACTGAGAAGCAATACCGAAATGCTTTAAATAAAATGATTGAACAGATATATAAATTAACATAAATAAACAAATAAATATGATAGCCTGAGTTGTTAATTGGGATCAACGTATGCCCCTTTTGGGAAGATATTGTTACCTCCGTGAACTGGCCTGGCCTTTGGTGAACCAAAGATATCAATTTGATATCATAATTCGGCCCCACTCTGCCACCAGCCAAGTGTTTGTGAGGCCCGCTAAACAAGCGCGAAGCTAGGCATGGTTGATAATTGTTGCTCTCACCAAAGACGCCAGATATTGCCAGATCCACTTTAGGGGGAAACCTCCAGATACAAACACCTTCATTACAAATGCGCAATAAAACAAAAGGACTCTCTGCCTGAGAGGGCACCCTGGCAAGCTAGGCACTTAACGGCCGAGCTAGCCGCATCTACATACCGGCCATACCATTGTCAATTCGGCATATAATTCAATCATGTAAATCCTGACCTTTCGGAGGCTTTGTCTCCAACCCAAAACTTATTGTTCTCACCCGAGATCAGACTAGCCTGCGGTCGTTTGTTCCCCTATAAAAATCCCCCGCTCTGAGAGCTCTTTGGAACTCTCGCTCGAACTCGCCGGACCATTTGGATTTCATCCCGCCTTGCTGCTGCTCGGTTCAGCAGATTCCCCTCGGTCTCCACACCGGGGGTTTCTTCTTCTACAATTGGCTTCTCCAGGACTGTGGAAAGGTGGCGTATTACCCATTCCCCTGAAACTCTATCTTCTTTTCTAGTTAGGAGTGTGCTTGTGTTTTTCTTATTACTGTTTAATAAATCTTGTTGTTATTTTTGAACTGCCTGACTCCTCACTGACCTCAACCTGTATACATAGGACAAAAGATCCTGCTGCGTTACCCTGCCTCTCGTTAGCCAAGAGAGTGCTCCAGCTAATTTCCCCCATCTTTGCTTGTTTGGTCTGGTGTTTGGGCGCCCCTCCCAGGACCCCCAATTTACAGGGTAACAAGATGAGCGATGGGAAAACATTCCTGCATGGCTGAATGGGGTTGGACTGCATGGTCCCTGTGGTCTGTTTCAACTCAGTTAGTTGAACTTAGGCCCTTTTCACAGGAGGCTAGGAAATCGCGCTGCGACGCTACCGGTCATTTTTTTCTGTATCTGCGCTAACGTGGACTTAAATTTACGACGTTCCGTATGGCTCTAGCGTGAACTGGTCTAGTGTGTATTAATAGATCCACGCGTTTTCGTCATGGCCATTCCCGTTAGTCTCCTTACCTCACCCCCTTCGGGCTTTGATTGGCTGGGTTTTTTTTTTAAAAAAAATGGCTCCGTGCATCATTATGTACGTGCTCACGTGCACACGTACGCACAGCCACCTAGGTCATTCCATGACACCTCCCCCCACCCCTCCCTCCTTTCAGCCTCGAGTTATATCTAGCTGCAGTGGTTTTTCCCGCCCGTTCTTTTTGCTGTTTTCTGCTGGCTTTGCAATGGAGGAAGAGGTAATGACCAATGTTGCCAGGGTCCTGGGGCCGTTTATGACGGTTCTGGGAGTTGTGCTGGCAACAATGCAAGGTCAGTGGGCCAGAGATAGAGCAAGGCAGTCCGAGCTCCATCGGGACCATGAGAATGACTTCAGCTTTTATGTGCCCTTGCTGGGAGGCTCCTCGCGGCATGTGCCACGCCCAAGAAGATGGTGGGTTCGGGAGAGGATGTGCAGGACGTGGTGGGCCGAAGAGGTTCTGGCGAAATGGGACGACGACCAGTGGCTCTACCACTTCTGGATGACCAAAGCCACCCTGTTTGAAATAGTGGACCATCTGCATCCCCACTTGGAGAGAAGAGCCACAGAGATGCGCCAACCCATCTCTGTGGAAGAGAGAGTGGCCATTACTGTTTGGTGGCTGACAACTCCTCTGGTCTATCGCAAGGCAGCCAACACTTTCGGCTTGGGGATCTCCACAGTTGCGGTGATAGTCATCGAGGTGTGCCTTGTGATAGAGCACGTCCTGGAGCAGGCCCTTGGAAGGCTCAAGGCACGATGGGGCTGTCTTTCCGCTCCTTTGACTGTGTCTGAGCAGAACTACCTCCTTGTTGTTACGGCTTGCGTGGTCCTTCGTAATATTTGTGAGACCAAGGGCCACATCCTGCAACCTGAACTAGCTCCCCCACCACCACTAAGTCTTCCACCTAGCTCAGAGGACTTCCGTCCCTATGCCTCTGCAAGGAGGCTCCGGGAAGGGGAAAGTGTGAGGAACGCAATAGCAAGCCTCACTGCTGGAGACAGTGATTAGTTGCAGCTGTGCGCTCCCAGCACTGGGAGCGACAGGATGGAACGGACTGTGCCTGAAAACATTTTCTAAAGTTTGTTTGTTCATTGTTACAGTTGAAAGTTGTTCCTTGTTCTACGCCCCACCCCTTATAAAGACTAGCAGCTGGATGCTTGTCTTAGCTACACATTTCATTAAACACCGTTGTCTTGGTTTTGATATATCACTTTGTAAATAAATGTTTCAAACTGCCTTCAGAACATTTTTTACTTTTCTTCTAAATAACAGAGTTAACAACAATATCAACAGCGTAAAAATTTTTTGCTGTCAACAGACAACTTGACAAATGGCACTTAACATTTGCAATGAAAAAGTAAAAAAGAATTTTTTAGGGCGGACAATTAAAGGAGGGATGCATTTCTTAGGGGCTGTAACGGTGGCAGGGTCTCTTGACCCAGAGAAACTTTCTACTTGGTGCTTTCTGCTGGGAAGACGTCGAGGCGCTTGCCAGAGCAAGGCTCTGACTGGTCTCCGCCTCTGTTGGTTCAGCATCCACGGAGGCATCACTCCTGGGTGGGACTCTACCACTTCTTTCTTTCACTGCGTCCGCGATCGTAGACATCGCCTTGGTACATTCCCTGTGGAGGGAGATGATCTCTCGGCGTTCCTCTGCCGCCGTGGCACTGTCCTGCTGGTACTCCCTGGCACGCTGCTCCGTTTAGTTCCTGTTGCTCCCTGATGAAATCCATAGTCGCTATCGCCGCAGTGAGGGTGTCACTACGGCCCACACTTCGGTCCCTGCGCCGGGACATTCGAATCCTTGACCCTGGGGACATCCCCGCCATGGGAATGGTGCGTGGGACGTCTGGGGTTCCAGTGGTGGCTTCATCCAGGGAGATTGAAAACACTAAAGAAGTAACATAAGAGCAGCTGAGGAATGTGATTACAAAGTAATTTCTACTTTGCCATTACCACAGGATAAACAATAGAAAACATGTTCCATAGGGATACATTGCTAATGGTGGGTTCCTCGCTGCCGGATTTATGTCGCTGTGGGATTAATAGATCAGGATACGTAAAGAAGTTATGACTGGGGATAAGGGCAATTGTTAAATCTCACCTAGGCCTGTGGTGCTTTCATTCTCCGTTCTCAAGGTTCCAGCCTGCACTGGTGTGGAACTGATTTCGTCGATCCCTGTATGGAGATATAGGTCATGAGGAGGACTCAGCAGCAGGGCTTACACATTGGCTGACAATAGAAATACCATTATGCATTGCTCCAAGTGCTCTCCCACCCCACATCAGGCCCGGGGAAGGAACATCAATTCGAAATGCTTGGGAATCAACCACGAGCATTATATCACCACATGCTCAACATTAAACTACTGATAGCCTGGAATCAATTGAGGTCTGCTTGTGCCCAACTGTATCTCGTGCAAGGGGCCATCCCTGTTGCTAATGTGTATTTGTGTGGCACCAAGTAGGATCACAATAATAATGCATTCACAACAAGATGAAGATGAAATAGTCAACCACAAATCCCACCTCAAGAACCACTGATAAGCATTGCTATATGGCATATAGCCATATATGTATGTATGTGTGTGTGTGTGTGTGTGTGTGTTTGTATTCGTGTGTGTTTGTGTATGTGTACAACAATTGCCTTGCTGGGGTTTCCAGGGACTTCTAGCAAAGCAGCATTACTGAAAAAGCAAAACTTCTTTGGGCTTCATATGTTACCTAGGAACTCTGAAATATAATACAAACAGCCAAGGCACATACTGCATGCCATTTCTATAGAATTATGGATCCCATTTTCATTCCTATACACAGGTCAAGTACTTCAGCTCCAAAATCAATAGAATGCATATTTTTCAGGCAATGAAATCCTTTTCTTGGGAAGCACTAAAACTTTAAAGCTGAATTCCTTTCGCACTAATTTTAATGAAAAAGTCAAATGGCAATTTCTTCTCTGATTATACATGCACCATATATACAGTTTGAGGCTGCTTGCATGGGTGCACCTTTTAAATAATTGGTTTAATTGAAAATTGCTATGAGCAAGCACAAATCTGTAGTGGGGGAGCAAAAACAAAACCTATTAGTTTCATGTCACACATCCATTCAGGCTGACTGGATGTGTCTGCATCAGACAACTCCTGAGTGTTTTCCTCAAATAGATCTTCACTCTGCGCCTGCTCTTCAACTAAAAAAGTAATAGAGACATGAAAGTGGCTGGGGGGAAAATTTGGGGCCAAAAAAAAAGGTTTAACTGGATTCATTATACCTTCTGCTGTAGCAGGGTCGTCCACAGCGTGTTCCCTGTCCTCTGCCACCTGCAAGCTCGCGATGACTCTATGTGGATGGGCACTCGCATCTCCCCCCAATATTCTTGACAGTTCCTCAAAGTATGGACAGGCTACTCGGGAAGATCCTGTCCTTTTGTTCGCTGCAACCACGTGACGGTATCCAAACACGGCCTTTTAGTTTTGGTCCTGCATTCCTCCGCAGTCCTCCTATGTCCCCTCCTAGTCATTTCCTTGGCTATGTCCGCAAAAATTTCTCTGTTTCTGTAGCTGTCCTGGAGGTCAGCTTGAAAGCGCTGCTTGCCCCAAATGTCCAGCAAATCCCTGATCTCTGAGTGGCGCCATGCCACCCCCCTCCTTTTGGCCCTCTTCTTCCTAACATCGAAATCTCCCTCTCCAGGGCTGGAAACATTGTCATGAGTGGATTCCTGGCTTTCCATCTCCCCCTTTCTTAGATTTCTCCCCGTTGCAAGACTTTCTACCTCACCACGCTGTTCCTCCGCCTCAAAACGGCTCCTTCCGACTAGGACCTGCGCAGCTCCTTTCCAGCGGCCCTTCGCAAATGCGCAGTGCCGCCGAACAGGTAGCGCAGCGGGACCCCCACAGGAAGGCGGGGAACTGCGGGCTTTCTGTGGGCGTGGAGAGTCAGGAGAGGAGGGAGCGTGTGGTGTGGGGTAGGTAAAGTAGAACTTTTATTTCCACTATTTCCCTGCTGTTTCCCTGTATCCCACTTTTCAATTTTGCCCTCCTTCTTTCTATCCTCCACTTTGCTAATTTTTTTGTTTTTTTTTTGGCATTACCTTACCCATTTTCTCAACCCCTTGCAGGCTTTGACTTTTTCTTTTTTCTTTAGGGTACAGTTATAGATAGATAGATAGATATTCCCACCCCAGTCACCCATCCTCCTCCCCCAGTCCTAGTCCAACTTCCTCTGAGGCTGAGATAGTGTGGCTCACCTCCACAGGCCACCTGTCTTCCTCCTAGAGTGCTAGACCAACTTTGCCTGAGACTGAGAGAGTGTGAGTTGTCCCTGCAAGCCATCCAGTCCCCTCTCAGAATCATAATCCGACTTTCTCTACAGTTGAGAGAGTGTGGCTCCAAGGTCACCCAGCTTCCACTTACCGTCCTAGTCCAACTTCCCCTGAGGCTGAAAGAGTGTGACCCACTGCTCCCATGGTCACCCAGCCTACTCCCAGTGTCTTTGTTCAACTTCTTCTCAGGTTGAGTGTGAGTCATCCTGAGGCCATCCAGCCTCTTCCAAGAGTCCTAGTCCAACTTCCTCTGAGGCTGAGAGAGTATGACTCACCCTCAATTCACCCAGCTTCCTCCCAGAGTCCTGGGCCAACTTCCCCTGAGGCTGAGACAGTGTAACTCACTGAGCCTAAGCTCACAGGATAGCCCCAGTTTACAAGCCAAACCAACTAAACTGAGACTATCATATGTTGAAAACAGGACCCACCCCTTTCCCCACCTCTCCTGCTACATCTCCTGATTTTTCTCCAGCTGTTTTTCTCTCTCCTGTGGTGGCCCAGCAGGGTGGGCCAAAGAGAACTGCAGCTCCCAGGATGCTTGGCTGCTCCTAGGAGGAGTACAATATATTTGAAAATCTGTATTTGCATACCTATATTTGAAGGCCTAAATGTGTGCGGGGAAGAAGGAAGAGAATCACCTCCTGTCCCTCAGTCCTCCAAGGGCTTTGGGAACAGAGCTGTGCTCCTCGGAGAACCTGGTGAGACTTCCTCCTCTTCTTCCACAGCTCTGTAATCTATCAAGATCATTTCAAATTCTGATCCTGTCTAATCATCTGCAAATTTGAAAAGAATGCCCGTGGAAATTATGCTTCAAAATCTCTAACACAGACAAATTCAATATATTACTATCAGTGTATCAGTATCTTATTTAGATAATATTCTGTCATGACAGAAGCATATTTCATAATCCATACATTTATGGTTTCTCCCCTACGTGAGTTCTTTGATGTGAATTTAAATTTTCACAGTGTGAAAAGGTCTTTCCACATTCCATGCATTTATAGGGCTTCTCCCCTGTGTGGGTCCTTTGATGGGAATGCAGACCTCCACTCCAACTGAAGCTCTTTCCACATTCCATGCATTTATAGGGCTTCTCCCCTGTGTGGGTCCTTTGATGTCTATTACATGTTCCACTCCTACTGAAGCTCTTTCCACATTCAATGCATTTATAGGGCTTCTCCCCTGTGTGGATCCTTTGATGGGAACGCAGAATTCGATTCTGACTGAAACTCTTTCCACATTCCAGGCATTTATAGGGCTTCTCCCCTGTGTGGGTACTTTGATGGGAACGCAGATTTCCACTCCAACTGAAGCACTTTCCACAGTCCATGCATTTATAGGGCTTCTCCCCTGTGTGGACCCTTTGATGGGAACGCAGAATTCGATTCTGACTGAAACTCTTTCCACATTCCATGCATTTATAGGGCTTCTCCCCTGTGTGGGTCCTTTGATGGGAATGCAGATCTCCACTCTGACTGAAGCTCTTTCCACCTTCCATGCTTTTATAGGGTTTCTCCCCTGTGTGGGTCCTTTGATGGGAATGCAGTCTTCGACTCTCAGTGAAGCTCTTTCCACATTCCATGCATTTATAGGGCTTCTCCCCTGTGTGGGTCCTTTGATGGGAATGCAGACCTCCACTCCAACTGAAGCTCTTTCCACATTCCATGCATTTATAGGGCTTCTCCCCTGTGTGAGTCCTTTGATGGGAATGCAGGTGTCCAAGCCGACTGAAGCTCTTTCCACATTCCACGCATTCATACGGCTTCTCCCCTGTGTGGGTCCTTTGATGAGAACGCAGACTTCCACTTGTACTGAAGCTCTTTCCACATTCCATACATTTATAGGGCTTCTCCCCTGTGTGGGTCTTTTCATGGGAATGGAGACTCCCACTCTCACAGAAGCTCTTTCCACATTCCATGCATTTATAGGGCTTCTCCCCTGTGTGAGTCCTTTGATGGGAATGCAAGTTTCCACGCCGACTGAAGCTCTTTCCACATTCCACACATTCATACGGCTTCTCCCCTGTGTGGGTCCTTTGATGTCTACTACATGTTCCACTCCGACTGAAGCTCTTTCCACATTCCATGCATTTATAGGGCTTCTCCCCTGTGTGGATCCTTTGATGGGAATGCAGACTTTCACTCTCAGTGAAGCTCTTTCCACATTCCATGCATTTATAGGGCTTCTCCCCTGTGTGGGTCCTTTCATGGGAACGCAGGTGTCCACTATCACTGAAGCTCTTTCCACATTCCATGCATTTATAGGGCTTCTCCCCTGTGTGGGTCCTTTGATGGGAACACAGACCTCCACTCCGACTGAAGCTCTTTCCACATTCCATGCATTTATAGGGCTTCTCCCCTGTGTGGGTCCTTTGATGTCTATTACATGTTCCACTCCTACTGAAGCTCTTTCCACATTCCATGCATTTATAGGGCTTCTCCTCTCTATGCGTTGTGGGAGATGAATTTAAATGTACAGAATATTCCATTCTTTTTCTTTGCTGATTCAAATATGATCTCAGAAGTTCAGAAATAGGAACTCCTTGAACTTCAGAAGATATCTTCATGTCATACTTAGGGGAAAGCCTAGGTTGAAGCTGCCATGAAGTGTTCTTGGCAAGATTTGTTCAAAAGCTACCTGTTTCAGGAAAAAGAGGAAAATATCATTAGGAGCTTACCGCAGAAACATCAAGCATCAAGACCAAGAACCCAGAGCCATAGAAAGGCCAGGAGAAGATGATTGGCCCAACTGGGAAGAGGTCACTGCCTGGTAAGAATTCTTTTAACCCATCCCCAATTAAGAGGAATCCCTATTCAGATATACAGGGAGTCCTGCTTGTGAGAGTTTGAACTGCAAAGTGTTAAAAGTCTAATCCAACATTTGTAAAGAAACAAATTGTGAAATATGGCCAGCAGGGCAGGTAGCGCATGTTGCACAAACAATTTTCTTTCTATTTTCCCTCCTTACTAACATGTCACCTCAGAGGAATGCAAGCCTCCATGGAGAGAACTGAAATAAATCATGAAATGGCAGTCCTTCCAGATCCTGAGTTGCCCCAAAATGGCCAGAACACTCCATGTGATCAGGCTTGGGAGAAGACTTCCTTGCCTCATGTGAATCATTTCAATCTCTCCCAGGTCAGAAAGAATCTTTTCTGCTCCTCTTTATCCCTCCAATGTAGTCCCTACCTCATGTTTCCAAAACAATCCACACTGTAGATACTGACGGCACAGAAGGAACAGAGTGGGACCACCGCTTCCCTTCACCCAGACACTGTATCCCTATTGATGTAACTGAGAATCACCTTGGCCTTCTTGAGCTGCTGCATCACACACTTGTCTCATCTTCAGCTTGTAGCCTACCAAGACTCCTAGATCCCTTTCCCATATATTATCATGAAGCCAGGTGTCAGCCATCTTTTATCTGTCTGCTTTTTGTATTCTGGCCAAGTATAATACCTTACATTTCTCCCTGTTGAAATGCATTTTGTTAGTTTTGGCCCTGCTCTCTAATTCGTTTAAGGTCATTTGAATTCTGATCCCGTCCTCTGGCATGTTAACTACCCCTCCTAATCTGGAGGATCCAGAGTGACCGACTGTCAGGAACCAAGAGCAGGCCGGGGGATCTGTAGAAGTGCTGCCACCCTCTTTTTAAATACTATCAGTGAAAGAAATGTGATTAACTTGGTCTTATGAATACAGAAGGCACCTAAAAATTAAGATTTATCATACAAAATATAAACAAACTGGGCAATATGACTCTGTGAACTTCTAACCAGTGTCAGAAATAAGAAGATCAACAAAAAGCATAAGAAAGGAGGAGACAGCTGTGATAGAAATGGCAAAAAGAAACAGAAAGTTAAATGACTGGCACGTAAATTTGCAAACTGGAGTTGCAATATATGAAATAGATACAAGGAAAGTTGATATTATTCAGTAATAAGGAAATTTATTGGTGACTGAGGTTAGGTTGGAAGTAACAAGTAAGGAATTAAGAGATATAAATACGTGAACTGAATTAAATAAGAAACTATGAATTAAAATTTGGCATCCCATAATAGCCCCCCACCTCATAAAGACCCATAACCCTGGCTCAGAGCCAAATATCTCCCATTAACCCCCCACAGACAACCAGCAACTATATCCCCCTCTCTGAACAGGCCCCCAAAATCTCAGCCCCAGGGAGACACCCAAGGGGGGACCTCGCAGCTGCCTCTTTGGGGTGGGGGAGGCTTCCTTTTTCCAGCCCCCCTCTGCCTAACCCCCATTCCCAGCCTCCCTCTTTCCATTAGAAACTTGAGCCTCCCTTGCTCGAAAGCCATGGCACCCAAAGGGGCAGACATGTTCCTGCTTTTTCTCCCACCTAAAGAAGGACATTTCGGGGGCCTCCCCTCTCATTTTCCTCCTTTAACTCCTTTTTCCTGCCTTTTCCACCTTCTCTTCACCACCAATGAAATTAAAAGGACACCCACCCACCTTCTTCTTCTGAAAAAAGGGACAGAGTTTGGAGCTTTTGCCTTTTCCGCATATTAACATTTCCTCTCTCTCTAGGAAGCTGAGCTCGCAGTCTCTCTCTCTCTCTCTCTGTCTGTCTTCATTCTGCAGATCCGCATCCCTGGCAGAACCTTGGAAGAGGATCCCAGGCAGAACCACTTGGACCAGAAAAATAAATGCCCACTTGGCCCCCAAGCTTCAGGATCCCAAGAGAAGAACCTTCTCTTGCTGCTCGGTGCTGTCCGGTTGCCTTCAACCTAGGGTGACCCTACGGCTGAGAGACCCCCGAGAGACCCTCTTCTTAACAGGCTCAACCAGGTCTTGCCAGCTCAGCCTTTGGGCTCCCATCCACTTACAGTGCGCTCTTCCTCTTTTCCTGCCGCCTCCCTCTTTACATTATTATTATTATTATTATTATCATGATAAAGATTAATTTGTGCACTCCTGCTCTGCAGCACCAGAGAGCAAGCTGGAACCTTCTTCCATTCTTCCGTTTGTTCCGGGAGCAGTAGGTGGGAAAAAGGCTGATCTCCCGGAGGCTGCTCCCCCATGTGGGGACACCAGAAGGTCTTCCTTTTTCCTGCCTATGAGGAGCGACTGGGAGCAGTAACCCAAACACTCAGGATGTTCCTCCTGGGAAAGTTCAGAGGACACAGGTTGGGGCGAAGGGATCAAGAGGGGAGGGTAACAATTGACATCTCTAAGTGGGGGTCACTAAGAGTTGCTAAGAGGATCCTGTTGGGTGATCTCTCAGGACATCCAAGCCCAGATCATCTCTAAGGACCGTGTCCTCACGGCCGAGGGAGACCAGTCGGAGCCCAGAGAGGGGAAGGGGGGCTTCGTTTCACAGGGGCGTATTGTTAGCTCTGGATAACCTATTTGCTGAAGCACGGTGGCCACTTATTCTACCACTCAGGGGGATTTCCTTTTCTAAGTTGCACGAAACTTACGAGCCTTGGCATTCTCCTTCTTTGGCACCTCAGTCTCTCCTTCCCTCCCCTTCCTGCATCTCCTTCTTTCCTCCTTTAACCCGCATCCCTTGCAGATGAGAAAGAAAGAGAGGATTCCAGGCAAACACAGGGAGGGAAGGAAAGGAAGACGTTTGTGTGTTTTTTTACATTCAGAGAATTAAGCCGTAGCGATCCTGTGGGGGGATTCAGGTGCTCCTACAGCTGAGCCTCCCCCACTGGGCTGTTGTGAAGGAAAAAAGCAGGGAGGTCCACCTTCCCTCTTTCCAGGACCCCAGGCAGAACAGTCTCCTCCCCCCTCCCCCCATCCAGCATATTCAGAGGAGGGCAACCAAAATGGTGGAGGGTCTGGAAGTCGTGAAGCCCTCTGAGGAGCAGCTTAGGCAGCTAGGTATGTTCACCCTGCAGAAGAGAAGGTTAAGAGGGAACCCCTGATAGCCATGGTTAAATATTTAAAGGGATGTCACATCAAGGAGGCATCGGCTTGTTTTCCGCTGCTCCCAAGACAAGGACACGGAGCAATAGATTGAAGCTACAGGAAAAGAGATTCCACCCGAACCTCAGGAAGAACTTCCTGATGGTCAGAGCTGTCTGGCAGAGGGACATGCTGCTGCCTCCATGGCGTGTGGTGGGATCTCCCCCTTCTTTGGAGGTTTTTAAGCAGAGGCTGGATGGCTATCTGTGGGGAGTGCTTCAATGGGTGTTCCTGCACGGGAGAAGGGGGTTGGGCTGGATGGCCCCTGGGGTCTCTTCCAACTCTAGGATTCTGTGATTCCTCCTCATGTCAGTTTTAATTCTACTGAAACGTCTCCTATATTACATCCTTACTTTGCAAAGTCTTTTCAAAACGAAGGCTCCTCCCCCTTAAGCGGCAGCCCAGCCCTAGATCTGTGGGTTGCTGGAGAAGGAAGCGCAAGGGGAACAGGGTCCCTCCCTCCCTCCCTGCCTTCCTTCTCCCCTTTAAAGACTGAGAGGAAGGGTTCCCCCACCCTCGCCGGAGGAGGGAGGGAGGGAGGGAAGCCTCCAAGTAGGGCGTTCCAGGGTAGAGAGAGGCCTTTGCATTTAGGGAACCCCCCACCGCCACCCCCTCCTCCGCCTCCCTCAGGCCTCTCACACTCCCCCTTCCCAGGATTGGGATGCCTGGCCCCTCCTTCCTCCTCTTCTTTCTCCTCCCTGCAGCAGCCTCTTCCCTTCCCTCTCCTCCAGGAAATCTAGGAGCCCCCCTCCGCCCCCCTTTCAGGACTGGGGAGGCTGGAGGGGGTCTCTCACCCCCCATAATACCAGCCTCTCCCCCTCTCAGAAGCAGGAAGCGCCTCTTCCGCCACCCTTCTTTAACGCCCCCCTTTCCCTGGCATCCATAGACCCTTTGGCCTCCTGCCATCCCATAATATCCCCCAAGACAGCCAGCCCCTCCTCCCCCCAACCTGGGCCCAGAACCAATGGCCGCCCCTCCCCACTCACTCTGGCCGCAACTGTCCTTTTCCTGCCCCCAAATATTCCCTGGGCCCCACAGAGAGCCCCCAAGAGGGGAGAGGAGGAGACCCATGGGGCCTTTTCTGGGGGGCGTCCTTGCTTCCACCATCGTGGCCCCCCACTCCCTCCTGATCCCAAAAGTGGATCCCTCTTCCCACTCCTTCCCGCCCTGGAGTGCACTTGGGGGTCCTCTCCCAACCCCCATTACTTCTCCTCCTCCTCTGTGCAGGGCCTTCCTTCCCCGCTTAAGAAACCAGAGCGACCTGCTCCGGGAGCAAGCAGAAGTGCACCACTCTTTCAGCCTTCTTCCCCCACCTCAACCGCCCTCCCTTCCTGCCTCTCTAAGAAGCTGCACTTGCTGCTCCCCAGAGGACCAGCGGCATTTCTCCTGAGGCGGTGGCAACTGGAGGAGGAGGAGGAGGAAGGGGGATCCCACGAGATCCCGACTCCACACTCCTCTCTTCTTCATCTTCCCCGCAGCCCAGCAGGGGAGGTTTGGATGGGGGGGCGGCTGTCTCCCCGGGATGGCTGCCACTTAGTTCTATGAACAGCCCCAACAGCCTCCGAGTCATTCCTGAGTCACCCCACAGCCTTCCGTGGGACCCTCTGAAATTCAGAGGCTGCTGCGAGCGACACAAAGGAGGCACAAAGACCAGCCAAAATGGTCTCGGCTGACATACGGAATCTTCCTTTGTGGAAAATCTCCTACAGTTCTGCAAGACTTCCTTCCTTTGTGGCTGGAACTTGCAGAGCCTCTTCGGGGCTCCATGAGGGTCGTTAAGAATCATACAGTCATGCATGGAGAGCGAAGGGGCCTCGTTGCCCTCCAAATTCCACCCCCTGCTCAATGCAGGGCAGCCGGCTAAAGCAGATCCAGACTCTTTTTCAAGAGACCTGGGCCACAAGAGACATTGGTGTTAATGGCTTCTCTTCTTATTGTTTAGCAGGAACTCCAAGTGAGAAGGGTGGACAAGTTAAAGGAGATTTGTGCATATTGGTGGGAACGAAGCTCAGGGCCTTACTTGTCAAAATTGGAGCCCTTGGAATCTTTGGCTCTGTCTCTATTACTAAGATGCAGGTCTTTTTGTCTTTTATTAATCAATGCGTATCTTCCACCTCAAAGGGAAAAGCAGACAGTTAAAAGTAAATGGGCCAAGCTAGAAAACTATATTGACAATATGATCAATAGGTTCCCTGATGTGTCAGTAACAGTGGCTGGAGACTTAAATGCTCGAATTGGCCAATCTGATAATGCTTTGTATTCCTATTACCATAAATCTCCGCCTGAACCGGATGAAGCTCACCCAATACCATTCAGGCAGTCTAAAGGCAAAGACTGCAATTTTGCAGGCTTATGTCTTTCAAAAATGATTAATAGGCTAGACCAGGTAATTTTGAATGGAAGTATTAATGGTGATATTGCGGGGGAATACACTTACATCTCCAAATCAGGAGCATCAACAATAGATTATTTTATAGTATCCTACAATCTTTTTAATAGGGTCTCTGAGTGTAAGGTGAGGGACAACAAAGAGAGTGATCATCTTCCCTTGTGTCTTATAATGAGTCTCTGGCGAATGGAGATGTGGAGATGAGATATTCTCGCATTAGATGGTCTACCCATGTTGACGAAGAAATCTCTAAAAAACTCAATTGTGATCTAATTTATTAAATGCAAATTCTACAGAAAGAACAATAACACTGTTTCAAGACATGATCTCGCTTCTGCAAGACTGAGTCAAAAAAAGGGAACAAAACTCTCCCACCCGTCACACAAATCCAAATGCTGGTTTGATCAGGAATGTATTGCTATGAAACGTACTCTTCTGGGAAAATATAGGGCTTATAGGAAAGCTAACATCTCTACATTGCCAGCTGAGTGGTTTGAATTTAAAAGAAAATGCAAAGCTTTGATTAAAGTAAAAAAGAACCAAGCACAAAAAGAAGCATGGCAACATTTAACAGATGCCTCCCTAAGGAAGGACTCTGCCTCCTTCTGGAGAATTGTTGTGAGAGGATGGCACGATACTCCTTCAGAAGTGGAATGTTTTATCCCAGCCAGGGTTTGGGAAACATATTTCCTTTCCTTGTTTAAAAGAAAACAACCCTCCCAAATACTTTCCTTATCCTTGAACAATGCTGGTCCAGAATGGCCCCCAGTTACCATAGAGGAAACTTGGCCTCTCATTTCAGGATTAAAAGTGGGTAAAGCACCAGGGGCAGATAATATTCCACCAGAAGTATTTAAAACTAACATCCACTGGTGGGCCCCAGTCCTTGAAGAATTGTTCACTAACATTGACCGTTCCACCATCATTCCTGATAACTGGGGATCAGCGATTATTATACCAATATATAAGAAAGGGAAAAGATCTGATTCCCTAAATTACAGACCCAACAGCCTTTTAAGCATAATCAGCAAATTATACACGGTCCACTTTTACACTAAATTGGTGGACTGGATGGATCAGGAACACATTTTAGCAGATACGCAGGCAGGATTTAGGGCAGAATGGTCTACCACTGACCAAGGATTGGTGCTTCAACATCTTGTGGACAAATATACGTCCATTAAAGGAGACTCTCTCTATGCTGCATTTATAGATTTTAAGTTTGCATTTGATCTGCATTCAAGTCTGCATTCAAGGAGGAGAGATACAGTAATAATGGGAGATTTCAATTACTCAGATATTTGCCGGCAGTCAAACTCTGCCAAGACAGCAAGGTCCAGCAAGTTTCTTGCTCGTCTTACAGACAACTTCATGGTCCAGAAGGTAGAAGAGGCCACAAGGGGATCAAATATTCTAGATCTGATCCTGACCAACAGGGATGACCTTGTTAATGAGGTAGAAGTGGTTGCATCTTTAGCAGGGAGTGACCATGCCCTATTGGAATCTGGCATTCAGTGGGAAGGAGAAGATAAGGGTAGCCAAACACTCATCTTAGATTTTAAAAAAGTGGACTTTGGTAAACTTAGGGAGCTGCTGGCTGGAATTCCGTGGTCAAGAATAGTGAAAGGGAAAGGAGTTCAGGAGGCATGGGAGTTCCTTAAAAAGGAGATACCGAAGGCACAGTCTATAACTGTGCCAATAAGGAGGAAAAATGGAAGGCATCTGAAGAAACCAGAATGGTTGACTAAAGAACTCTCAGCTGAGCTAAGAGTTAAAAGAAACATGTATAGGAAATGGAAGAAGGGGGAAACCACCAAAGAAGAATTTAAGCAAGTGGCCCGGAGATGTAGGGAGGAGGTCAGAAAGGTTAAAGCACAGAACGAACTTAGGCTGGCCAGAGACATTAAAAACAATAAAAAGGGCTTTTTAAATACGTCTGCAGCAAAAGGAAAAAGGAGACGATAGGGTCGCTGCACAGAGAAGATGGAGAATTACTCACAGGGGGAAGAGAAAAGGCAGGACTACTTAACAACTTCTTTGCCTCAGTTTTTTCCCAGGATACAAGCACTCAATCTGGTGGTTGGGGAGCAGGGGAGGAAGCAGGGGAAATGAGGCACGTAATAGGTAGAGAGATGGTACAGGAATACCTGGCCACACTGGATGAATTCAAGTCTCCAGGGCCAGATGAATTGCATCCTAGGATATTAAAAGAGCTGGCAGAGGTCATTTCGGAACCGCTTGCTATAATCTTTGAGAAATCTTGGAGGACAGGAGAAGTTCCAGCAGACTGGAAGAGAGCAAATGTTGTCCCCATCTTAAAGAAGGGAAAAAAAGAGGACCCAAATAATTATCGCCCAGTCAGCCTGACATCAGTACCCGGAAAGATCCTGGAGCAGATCATTAAGCAGTCAGTTTCTAATCACTTAGAAAGCAAGGCAGTAATCACGAGAAGTCAACATGGATTTCTCAAAAATAAGTCATGCCAGACTAATCTTATCTCTTTTTATGATAGAGTTACTAGCTTGATAGACGAAGGGAATGCTGTGGATGTAGCATATCTCGATTTCAGTGAAGCCTTTGACAAAGTTCCCCATGACATTCTTGCAAAGAAACTAGTAAAATGCGGGCAGGACAGGGCTACTGTTAGTTGGATTTGTAATTGGTTGACCGACCGAACCCAAAGAGTGATCACGAATGGCTGCTTCTCATCCTGGAGAGAAGTGACTAGCGGGGTGCCACCGGGTTCTGTCCTGGGCCCAGTGCTGTTCAATATTTTTATCAACGACTTGGATGAAGGAATAGTGGGCATGCTCATCAAATTGGCAGATGACACCAAATTGGGAGGGGTTGCTAATGTTCCAAAGGACAGGATCAAAATTCAAAATGACCTGGATAGATTGAAGGCCTGGGCCAAGGCTAACAAAATGAATTTCAACGGAGAGAAGTGTAAGGTCCTACACTTTGGTAGAAAAAATGGAACACAGAAACACAGGATGGGGGACACGTGGCTGGATAGCAGTACATGTGAAGGGATCTAGGAGTCTTCATAAACCACAAGCTGAACATGAGTCAGCAGTGTGATGCGGCAGCCAAGAAAGCCAATACAATTCTCGGCTGCATCAACAGGAGTATGGTGTCTAGATCGAGGGAGGTACTGGTACCACTCTACTCTGCTTTGGTTAGACCTCATCTTGAATACTGTGTCCAGTTCTGGGCACCCCAATTCAAGAAGGACATGGTAAAGCTGGAGCAAGTCCAGAGGAGGGCGACCAAAATGGTGAGAGGCCTGGAAGCCATGCCCTATGAGGATAGACTTAGAGAGCTGGGGATGTTTAGTCTGCAGAAGAGAAGGTTAAGAGGGGACATGATAGCTATGTTTAAATATTTGAAGGGATGCCATGTAGAGGAAGGAGAGGGTTTGTTTTCTGCTGCTCCAGAGACCAGGACAAGGAGAATTGGATTCAAGCTGCAGGAAAGGAGATTCCACCTGAACCTCAGGAAGAACTTCCTGACAGTCAGGGCTGTCCGGCAGTGGAATATGCTGCCTCGGAGTGTAGTGGAATCTCCTTCCTTGGAGGTTTTTAAGCAGAGGTTGGATGGCCATCTGTCGGGAATGCTTTGAGGGTGTTCCTGCATAGCAGGGGGTTGGACTGGATGGCCCGTGTGGTCTCTTCCAACTCTACATTTCTATGATTCAATGATCTCATTTCACGAGACAGGTTATGGGAAAAGTTGAGCAACACAAATATAGACAGGCGCTTTTTAATTCTTATCCAGGGTTTGTATGAAAACACATGACTTCAGGTCAAATGTGACCGACAGGGACATTTAACAAAGCAAATTCCAACTTTTAATGGGCTAAGGCAAAGTTGTGTGGTTGCACCTATCTTATTTAATTTTTATATTAATTCCTTCATTGTAAGGATGGAGGTAGGAAGTGCCCGTCCACCAAAATTGGCAAATATGGCTCTTTCAGCTCTTCTGTATGCAGACAATGTTGTTCTACTTTACTTGTCCTGTATAGGTTTAAGACATCTCTTAAGAACCTTAAAATCCTACTGTGTTATGGAACAACTAGCAATCAATTACGTAAAGTCAAAAGTGATGATGTTCTCTAAGAAAAAAACGAGGCATAAATGGCAGATCGATAATAAGCATATCAAACAAGTGATGTTCTTTAAATACCTGGGTATAACTTTTCAGGCCAGAGGCACATGGGATGCCCACATAAAACATGCCTCTGCAAATGTGCAAAGGAACACCAAGGCAATAATAAGGTTCTTTTATGGGAAAGGAGGCCAGTTTATCCGTGCTGCTCGCTTTACAAGTGTTTATAGCCAAAGTTATCTCTCAGCTCTTATGTGGCTCTCAAGTTTGCACTTTTAAGAGCGTTTCCCCTTTTGAAATCATACAAACAAAGTTTCTTCGTAGTTTGTTAGGGGTTCCTTTCTGTATCCCAAATGCAGTAGTCCAGCTGGAGGTGGGACAGATTTCAGTTGAGGCCTGGATGTGGATACTTAGGATTCATTACCGGCTAAAACTGATTTTTCTCCCAGTAGGTCTGGCTCCTCTAACATTACTAGACTTAGCCCAGACTAAGTGGAAGTCCACACTCTTCGTTATGAAAAAGCCAAACCGACAATTAAGCAGCGCATTTGGGACTACAATGCCACCAGAGTGAAATGGCCAGGTATTTGGAATTTAATGGCAGTGGGGGGTCTTTTACACCGGCAAGGTATTTTTTCCAGCTAAACATCCCTAAGTACAGGAAAGCCTTCACACAAGCAAGATTTAATGTCTTGCCATCCACGGTACTGCAGGGCAGATTTAACAGAACTCCTTACTCTGAGTGATTTTGCCTATGTGGACTTAAAGAAGTGGAATCAGTTAAGCATGTCTTATTCCATCGCCTTTTTTATAAAGAGATTCGACTTTCACTGATTATTCCTATGGTGCAAAGACTCCCAGGTAGAACTACCGATTATTATTTAAAATATTTATTAGAGGATAGAGAATCACAGACCACTCTATTAGTGGCTAGATTTTTTGCTGCTGCTGTTAAACTAAGAAGTCAAATTGTAAAAGATCTTAACGGTTAAAATTTTATTTTGTATATTTTAACTTAGATTTTGTCTTTAATTCTTTTATACTTGTGCATATATCTGTGTAAGATCTTATTGTCTTTGTTATATTTGTATTTATGAATTAGATTTATATTATACGGTGGTAACTTGCTATTTTATCTCTATTATTGTTATTTTACTTTCTTGGTTGATGACTGAAATAATGTAGATGGACCTGATCAACTTTTCTCAAAATTCTGAGTTATAACCGTGTTCTAGGAGGTTGTTTTTAGCTCTACTATTAATTTGGAATTATTATTATCAAGTCAACGGTATTTTATCGGATTTTAAAAAATTGTATTTTACTGTCGGTTCTTCGCCACTTACCTCTTTTACTCTGTATACTACTTAAGCGTTTGTGTTGCTGGTCTATGACCGTAATAATAAAAATTCGATTTGAACCTATATAGAATCATAGATCGTAGAAACGTAGAGTTGGAAGAGACCACAGGGGCCATCCAGTCCAACCCCCTGCAACGCAGGAACACCCTCAAAGCACTCCCTTGGACGGATGGCCATCCAGCCTCTGCTTAAAAACCTCCAAGGAAGGAGATTCCACTACACTCCGAAACAGCAGACTCCACTGCCTGATATCTGAACATTTTGTTTTTGTGGCCTAAATGTATTTGGCCCTGCTGAATTTCATTTTATTAATTCCAACCCAGTTTTTCAGTTCATCAAGATTGTTTTGAACTCCTTTCCTAACTTCCAATGTATTAGCTACCCCTCCCCTACTCCCCCCCCCAGTTAACTGAGTGTGAACTATTTGGGGCATTTGGAACTCAGTCTGTAGCAACAGAAGGAAGCCAAGGAGAAAGAGAGAGGAGGAAAGAAATGGGGACATTTTGAAAAGAGATGAAAAAGTGAGGCAATGGAGGATTAATCAGGACTGTCTCTGCCAAACAGAGAGAGCTGGAGAGCATGGGGTGTGGGTGAGTGAGGGCTGTTACCTGTGCATCTTTCTTGTGGGGCTTCCCATAGCAAGGTCACTGCCTAAGGAACTAGGGAAACTTGGTTTGATTTTTAGACAGGAGAAAAATGATACACCTCTGGTTGCATACCTGCATTCTCTGAGAGTGTTGGTGAAGTTTGTACGCTATGAACGTTTCTTCCACAGACATAAAGAAAATAAGATATTTCTACACGTAGAAACCGAGAACATCAGGAACTTAAATCTTTCCTCCCCAACAACTTTTCTTCCCAATGCCCAGAGAGGAGATCCTGTGGGAGGGAGTGTTAAATCCCAAGAGTCTCCAGCAAAGTCTCGTGGTTCAAACTCCTTCTACCGTTTGGAACAACTAGGCCACAGAAGGAGGGGAAGACCAACACTCTGCACTCAAGTAAGTAACAAAACGGAAGAACTCTGCAAGCTTCTCACCTGCCAGAGGAGCTCAAGCTTGGCCCAGTGGATTCCAGTGTGCCTGGCCTGGAAGCCCTCCTCCAGGCTGGCTTCCCACCAGTGCAGCGACCCAGCCCAAGAATGTGAATTCATTCCTCCAGCACCTACCCAAAAAAGGCAAAAGGGGTCCTGGCCCAGAGAGGCCACCTTCCTTTATCCTCCGCTGCAGCTCCTTGCAAACAGCCTTCTGGTCTGGATCCAGCCGACCCCGAGACTCCTCTGAGAGGAAATTCCACAGCTACCTCCTTCAAGTAGACCAGGAGCTGGAAGGGGAGAAAACCCAACACTTCTGGAACCACAAACGATCCCTCCTTTGTGATGTCCCCACGCACACAAAGCTAATCCCACACAGACGCCACTGCTCTCAGTTTTAAGGAGGAGTAACTCAGAGTGAACTAAGTGCTATTGTGCTTCTGGGTGGGAAGAGGCAAGACCCCTGTGCCTTCCATTCTTTCTCAGGCTCAATTACTGGACGCTGCTGTCTGCTTTTAGAGAGGCCATCAGGGTGTGTCCCAGCGGCCGCAGGTGGGCCCCAAGGCTGGGTTGATGGCCCTGAGCCCTTCCCCAACTCTCAGGGTGTTTCTCTGGGAAAAAGTTCCCTTGCCCCCCATTAAGCAGGTTGCAGGTACCCACGACACCATTCAGCACCCCAAACTATCCTTTTTCACAAAACCAGAAAAGGATTTGGATCACATCCAGCTTCTTTGCTCAGACTTCTTTTTCAGGAAGTCTGTCTGGCCCATGGGACGGTCCTAGGGGCAGAAAATTGCCCTCCAGACCCCATGAAATTGCCCACCTCCATGAAAATAAATCTTTACAACAGCTCCATTTTATTCTCCTTCACCATCTCTTCACTTCACTTTTGTCCCTATTAACTTAGTTATCCATATCTAGCCTTTTCCTCCAGTTCAGAACCTTGATTCAGAGTCCATTCTCAAAGGCGTGTCTGGGCAAAAAGGAGGAAGGGCAACGGGGAGGGAGACAGCCTAACCTCCCTGCGAGGTCTACAATCTGGGAGTGGCCCCTCTCCCAGGTCCCCCCTAAACATACCCCTGAAGGAAATGAGGCTGAGGGAAGGGCTCCTCCCGCAGCTCTGAAAGCCCGGGGAGGCTCCGACGGGATGGGAGAGGGGACAGAGACTGAAAACCCCCTGGCCTGGTGTTGGGGTGGCCATGGTGGTGGTGGTTGAGGGAAGTTCTGAGGAGAGGGGTTGCGGGGGGGGTCCAAGGCCTTCAGCCTCATGGAGACCCCCCCCAAAGAAAGAAAGAAAGAAAGAAAGAAAGAAAGAAAGAAAGAAAGAAAGACAGACAGACAGACAGAAAGGGGGAGAGGCCTCAGTGCCTTCAGGGAGGGGGCTTCCTTCCACCCCCCAACCCAGCACCTTCCCTTCTTCCCTCCCCCCAGTTCATCCTAATCAAGCCTCTTGAACACGCACACACATGGACAGGTAACTAGCATACTGTTGTTAGCTTTCACTGAAACTCAAAACTGGGACTCAGAAATTTTCCTCTATGGTGATGGGGGGTTGCATTTAACTTCGTGGGCCCCCACTTTCAGGCTGAAGTGTTCTAGTCTAAAGTAGGTGAAGCCCCCCGCCTCCCGCAAGAGAAGAGGAAGAGAGCCTGGGAGCCGGATCAGAGTCAGGGCCCAGAAAGCCCACCTTTCTGACCACAAAAGCCCCGGAGTGACCAGTCACATGCCCCGGGAAGGTCACAGGGGTCGAGCCCCCTCCTCTCCCCTCCCTTTGGCCAAGTTAACTGACCGGAAACTACTTTTACACTTAGAAAGGGAAAGGAGCTCAGGAGGCATGGGAGTTCCTTAAAAAGGAAATATTGAAGGCACAGTCTAAAACTATGCCAATAAGGAGGAAAAATGGAAGACATCTGAAGAAACCAGAATGGTTGACTAAAGAACTCTCAGCTGAGCTAAGAGTTAAACATGTATAGGAAATGGAAGAAGGGGAAACCACCAAAGAAGAATTTAAGCAAGTGGCCCGGAATTGCAGGGAGGAGGTCAGAAAGGCTAAAGCACAGAACAAACTTAGGCTGGCCAGAGACATTAAAAACAATAAAAAGGGTATTTTAAAATACGTCCGCAGCAGAAGGAAAAAGAAGGAGACGATAGGGTCGCTGCGCAGAGAAGATGGAGAATTACTCACAGCGGGAAGGGAAAAGGCAGGACTACTAACACCTTCTTTGCCTCAGTTTTTTCCCAGAAGGATACAAGCACTCAACCTGGCGGTTGGGGAGCAGGGGAGGAAGCAGGGGAAATGAGGCACGTAATAGGTAGAGAGATGGTACAGGAATACCTGGCCACACTGGATGAATTCAAGCCTCCAGGGCCAGATGAATTGCATCCTAGGATATTAAAAGAGCTGGCAGACGTCATTTTGGAACCGCTTGCTATAATCTTTGAGAAATCTTGGAGGACAGGAGAAGTTCCAGCAGACTGGAAGAGAGCAAATGTTGTCCCCATCTTCAAGAAGGGAAAAAAAGAGGACCCAAACAATTATCGCCCAGTCAGCCTGACATCAGTACCCGGAAAGATCCTGGAGCAGATCATTAAGCAGTCAATTTCTAATCAGTTAGAAAGCAAGGCGGTAATCACGAGAAGTCAACATGGATTTCTCAAAAATAGGTCATGCCTGACTAATCTTATCTCTTTTTATGATAGAGTTACTAGCTTGATAGATGAAGGGAATGCTGTGGATGTAGCATATCTCAATTTCAGTAAGGCCTTTGACAACGTTCCCCATGACATTCTCACAATGAAGCTGGTAAAATGCGGGCTGGACAGGGCTACTGTTAGATGGATTTGTAATTGGTTGACCAACCGAACCCAAAGAGTGATCACGAATGGCTGCTTCTCATCCTGGAGAGAAGTGACTAGCAGGGTGCCACAGGGTTCTGTCCTGGGCCCAGTGCTGTTCAATACTTTTATCAACGACTTGGATGAAGGAATAGAGGGCATGCTCATCAAATTCGCAGATGACACCAAATTGGGAGGGGTTGCTAATATGCCTGAGGACAGGATCAAAATTCAAAATGACCTGGATAGATTGAAGGCCTGGGCCAAGGCTAACAAAATGAATTTCAACAGAGAGAAGTGTAAGGTCCTACTCTTAGGTAGAAAAAATGGAATACAGAAATATAGGATGGGGGACACGTGGCTGGATAGCAGTACATGTGAAAGAGATCTAGGAGTCTTCATAGACCACAAGCTGAACATGAGTCAGCAGTGTGATGCGGCAGCCAAGAAAGCCAATGCAATTCTCGGCTGCATCAACAGGAGTATGGTGTCTAGATCGAGGGAGGTACTGGTACCACTCTACTCTGCTTTGGTTAGACCTCATCTTGAATACTGTGTCCAGTTCTGGGCACCCCAATTCAAGAAGGACGTGGTCAGGCTGGAGCAAGTCCAGAGGAGGGCGACCAAAATGGTGAGGGGCCTGGAAGCCATGAAGCCCTATGAGGATAGACTTAGAGAGCTGGGTATGTTTAGTCTGCAGAAGAGAAGGTTAAGAGGGGACATGATAGCCATGTTTAAACATTTGAAGGGATGCCATGTAGAGGAGGGAGCGGGCTTGTTTTCCGCTGCTCCAGAGACCAGGACAAGGAGCAATGGATTCAAGCTGCAGGAAAGGCGATTCCACCTGAACCTCAGGAAGAACTTCCTGTCAGTCAGGGCTGTCTGGCAGTGGAATATGCTGCCTCGGAGTGTAGCGGAGTCTCCTTCCTTGGAGGCTTTTAAGCAGAGGTTGGATGGCCATCTGTCGGGAGTGCTTTGAGGGTGTTCCTGCACAGTAGGGGTTTGGACTGGATGGCCCATGTGGTCTCTTCCAACTCTACATTTCTATGAATTCAGTTTGCAGCAGCAGAAGTCAGCTCAGGACCAAAGGGGGAAGCTGAAGGACGAGCAGGAGGAGAGAGAGAGAAACGGGACATTCTGAGAGCAGTTCGGAAAGGGGGCTGGCAGAGAATTATTTGGAGAGGCAGCAGGGTGTAGTGGTTTGGACGTTGGACTGTGATGACTCTGGAGACCAGAGCTCGGATCCCCAGTCGGCCATAACCTTGGTCAAGTTAGACACTCTCAGCTCAGAGGAAGATTGAAGAATTTCTGCCAAGAAAATCCCATGATAGGTTGGCCTTAGGGTTGCCATAAGGTGGAAATGAGTTCAGCAACAACACACAACAACAACAACAACAAGAAATAACTGGGAGTGTCCCTGCCAGATCAGGACAGATGGCGGGCATGGGGTGGGGGTCCCTTACAAAGAAAGATAGACTGGTGGAGCCTTTTGTTCCTCCCTCCTTCCTAACTCCCAAATCTATCCCTAAATTCAATCTTCCCAGCCTGAGGTTCAACAGAAGGGAGCTGTTTTGGGGGGTGTGGTGGGCTTGGTCCTAAGTCTAAGGGGATACTGTAGGTCTTGGACCTCAGTCGGTTTTCCTGGGTGTCTCCTCCTCAGAGGGATGCCGTCTTTCCTTGCTGGATGAGCATGCAAGGGAAGGCGCCCTGCACGCCAGTGCCTCCCATAGCCTCAGAGTCAAGGACTCTGTGTAGCTCTCGCCAGTGAGCCCAGCCGCACATTGCAAACGAAACCTGTAGGGGTGGGAAGTTCCTTCCTGGCTCAGGCCACAGCCATCAGCAAGGCCTTGAGAAGGAAGGAAGGAAGGAAGGAAGGAAGGAAGGAAGGAAGGAAGGAAGGGAGCCCACCCATGGAACTGCCTTCCTTTTGCTTGTGGGGCCAGGTCCCCCATCAATCCCCACAGGGGGTCTGAATGGATGGGGAGCTCCTCCCTCTGCTTACACACTGATGCTCAGCTCTGTTGAAAGTGGAATCATAGCATTATAACAGTCTAGT
The DNA here is from genome assembly GCA_948472985.1 of Iguana delicatissima. NCBI lineage: Eukaryota > Metazoa > Chordata > Lepidosauria > Squamata > Iguanidae > Iguana > Iguana delicatissima. The sequence continues at coordinate 74,726 of CAOKZL010003298.1, read as the reverse complement.
GCGGAAATGTCCTAAGTCTCTCTGCTTTAGTCCTCCCGGACAGAGTCTGCCAGCAACTGGTGGCACCAAACACACTTTGTCACCGGATTGGCCAGGGCGGCAAAGGGAGAGCCAGAGTGGTGGCGGTGGTGGGGGGGCTTTTCTCAGAAAACTGCGGCTCTCCTTGGAAAAGGTTCCGGATTGGGCTGGGGGGGCCCAGAGAGGGCCAGCAGAAAGGAAAGGGAGAACCGGTTTGTTCAGGGCGCCTCTTCCTCCCTGCCTCTGCAGTCGGGCAGCCGACTCCTGATTGTCACTCTCAGCCCAAATTCTGTCGCACTCCCTCGCTCCGGCCCAAAATGCAAACCGTTCCACTACGCTGCCTCCCCGACTCAGGGCGACCTTCCCACGGGGTTTTCTCAGCCGTATCTCTTATTTTGGGGAGATCTGCGGACCCTGCGTTCCTCTGAGGCTGGGCGACTGCGGCTTGTGAAAGCCCGCCCACGGGGCTTCCACGGCTGAGGGGGGACTCAGACCCCAAGTCCCCCAGAGTCCAACGGTCCCCAGAAGCCTTAGTCAGGCCTCGCCTGACCCCAGCCTCCCTCTGAGGCCGAGAGAGCGTCAAGGCCGCCGGGACTCAGCCGCCTGTCCTTCCTGGGAAACCCCCCAGCGGAGAAGGAGCTCCGCTTGTACGCTCAGGATTAAACTACTTGGAATCCGCGTCGTGAAGGGGGGTGCGGGCGCGGGTCTTCCACCTGGCCAGAGGTTGGCGCCCCAAGGGACCGCGGAGCCCAATCCTACCACCCGCGGGTGGGATTACGGGCTGCGTGAGCAGGGCTGGGGGGCAGCCCCCTGGGGAGGGGGGCGCCTCGTAGCTCCGCCGGCAGCTTCTTAGCGAAAGGCCTCCCCCGAACCCGCCGCCGGGGAAAGGCTGGCTTCCTGTGGGCGGAGGGGAGGGTCTGGAAGCCGCCCTCCCGGGCTGGGTGGGGGTCCCTCCCTGAAGGCCTGGGCGGCTCCCCCCGACCGGAGGCCCGGCTTCCCCAGAGAGCCCGGAGGGCCTCGGCGGGGTCGGAGGGGGAGGGGGAGGGGGCGCGCCTTTGGGGGACCTTGGCACCCCCTCCCACCCCCGAGGGCTCCCGCCGGGGGGACAGCCAGGGCCCCCAGTCTCTGGGAGAGGGAGAGGCGGGGGGCTGCCTGGGCTCCCCGGCGGCGCGGCCTCAGACAGGGAGGGAGGGGGCCGGGCGGGCGGCCGGGCGCTGCTCTCGGCTGGCGACGGCTTCTCTCTCTCCGCTTCCCCGGAGGGCTCCCTGGGGGCGGCGGGGTCCGGGGGGCGGAAGGGGGGAAGAGGGGGAGAGAGAGAGAAAGAAGGAAGGAAGGGGGGAGGCCTCGGCGCCTTCGGGGGAGGGGGCTTCCTTCCACCCCCTCCCCCCTCGTCCTGAGGCCACGGGGGCTCCCCCTCCCCTCCCCACACTGGGGGTCCCCCCCGTTACCTCTCCTCCCCGCTTGGAAAACGCCGAAGTGAGCGGGAGGAAGTGCGTCACTCCCGTCCTGCCCCGCCTCAGCCGCCTTCCTGCCTGTCTAGGAAGCCGCGCTCGTTGCCCCCCGGAGGAGGCGGAGGGGGACCCCCAAACGGGCCCGTGGGGAGGGCAGCCGGAGGGGCTTCCCGAGAGGAAGGACAGAGCGGGAGGCCTTTCCCGGGGCACCTGCAGGGGATGGAGGACTATTATGGGATGCCGGGAGGGGGCGGGGGCCGGGGCCAGGCTCTGACGGGAGGCCTCAGGCAGGCGGGGGGCTGGCGGGGGTGTCATCTGAACGCAGCACGAACTCGTGCGGAGGGCAGCCTGCCTTGCTCTGGGGCTCTCCCCCTTGCCCCCCTTTCCTCCCCCTCGTGAAGGGCGGGGCGGGGAGAGACCCTCCCTTGCCCTCTCTGCAGGGCGGGGGAGGGGGCGTGGAGATCGGCCTCCCTCCCCCCCATGGCCTTCCGGGAGGAGGGTCCCTCTCCCCACTCCTCAGGCCCAGCGGTCCAAGGCTGCCCGGAGGTCCTCCAGGAGAACTTCAGCTGGCCTTGGAAGGAGCTGGAAGGGGGTCTTCTGCTTGGGGTTTGGGGGCTGGCGGAGGATGGACGAGACCGGGGGGCTCCGAAGGGAAGCCAGGGCCAGCTGGAAAGGGAAGGGGCCCAGGAGGGCCAAATGAAGGACGGGCCCACCGGGAGAGATAGAGGAGGGGGAGCCCGGGTCCTGTGGGGGGACAACCCCACTGGACAAACAGCCCCCCACGGGTGAATGCGGGCAGGGATTCGGGGGGGCACGGGGTCCTGATTCCACCCCCACCCCACTTTTGTCCCTTCCCAAGAGCCCAGGGAGGGAGGTTCAGCTGAGGGGGCACCTGGACCCCACAACCTAATTCCGTGAACATCCCAAAAGCCCTAAAAGTCTTCCTTTCCTGACCCCGCTGTGTTTGCTGCCTGGGATCCCTGCTGAGATCCCTGCAGGGGAGGCAGGTTGAAGGAGGGGGAAGGAGAAGGGGGCGCAGGAAGGAGAGAGAGTGCCCGGGAAGGAGAAGGGAGAGCTAGGAACTCTGGGGCAACTGGGAAGGAAATCTCGCTAAGCGGGAAAATAAGTTGTCAGCACAGTTTCAACAAACTTTTTTTTCCAGAACTGACAACGTGCGACGTGAAATGAAGCAACGGGATCAGGGGTTTTTTTTCCTGTCCCCTCTCTGAGCTCCGACTGACCTCTGCTGTCAGTGAGGACGCTTTCCTGAGAGGTGAGCTGCGCTTGGATGTCCTCAATCACCCATATTCTTTTAAGAAAGACCCCTCCCCACTTATGGACATGAATTGTTTTCCTTGCCCCGTGATCTCTTCACCCCAACCTCTGTCCTCTGAACTTTCCCAGCAGGGAAGGGAGGAACATCCTGAGTGTTTGGGTTGCTGCTCTCACTTGCTCCTGATTGTTGAAAAACCCGCCAGGGGCATTACCATCAATAGGAAAAACATCACAGCCAACACGAGGCAGCAGGCTAACAGTCTTTATTGCGGGCAATAGATCAAGTAGCAGACTATTAAGTTACAGCGCAGCGAGCCATCTCCTCGTCCAGAGCAGAAAGGAAAGGAAACAAGAAAAAGGCACAGCCTGTTCAAAAGCCGTGTTTTTAAGTATACATATTCAATAACAAGGCGTTCCCTTAACCATAACAATGTTGCGGCTACACGCAGCAGAAGACCTTGAATACGTTTAGGTTTCACATGGGAAGCTAGACTAAACAACTACAAGCAGCTTTGCGTTCTCACCCTCTAGTGGTGGGAAAATATGAAGCCAGGAGTAACAACAGGTCCCATCATGCTTCTCAACCTGTGACACTGATAAGTGAGAGAAAAACCTCCTGGTGTCCACACAAAAGGGAGCGACCCCTAAGACACCAGTCTTTTCCCCACCTACAACCCCTAGGAGACCCGCTCACCTGAGCTCCCCAAGCTAGCCCTGTGGCTCCAGCCAGTTACAGCCCAGGAAGCCACCACCGTCTCTGCAGCAGATGTCCTCCTGCTAATGGAAGCACCACTGGGAGGGCGAAGGGAGGGAGGGTGGCTGGGTGAGTGGGTGGGCAATAGGCCCTCCTCCCCCTCCTGAAGCCCAGTAGCACCTGGCACTCCTATGGACAGAGTGGACCTCCTCATGGCCCAAGAAGCACCCAGGGTAAGCCTGGTGAAGCCCACTAGCCCATAGAATCATAGAAATGTAGAGTTGGAAGAGACCACAAGGGCCATCCAGTCCAACCCCCTGCCACGCAGGAAAACCCTCAAAGCACTCCCGACAAGTGGCCATCCAGCCTCCGCTTAAAAACCTCCAAAGAAGGAGACTCCACCACACTCTGTGGCAGCACATTCCACTGCCGGACAGCCCTGACTGTCAGGAAATTCCTCCTGAGGTTCAGGCGGAATCTCCCCTCCTGCAGCTTGCATCCATTGCTCCTTGTCCTGGTCTCAAGAGCAGGAGAAAACAAGCCCACTCCCTCCTCGACATGACATCCCTTCAAATATTTAAACATGGCTATCATGTCCCCTCTCCACCTTCTCTTCTGCAGACTAAACATACCCAGCTCTCTTAAGTCTGTCCTCATAGGGCATGGCTTCCAGGCCCCTCACCATTTTGGTTGCCCTCCTCTGGACCTGCTCCAGCTTATCCATATCCTTCTTGAATTGAGGTGCCCAGAACTGGACACAGTATTCAAGATGAGGTCTAACCAATGCAGAATAGACTGTTACCAATACCTCCCTCGATCTAGACACCATACTCCTATTGATGCAACCAAGAATTGCGTTGGCCTTCTTGGCTGCCGCATCACACTGCTGACTCATGTTCAGCTTGTGGTCTATGAAGACTCCTAGATCCCTTTCACACGTACTGTTAGCCAGCCACGTGTCCCCCATCCTATATTTCTGCATACCATTTTTTCTGCCTAAGTGTAGGACCTTACATTTCTCTCTCTTGAAATTCATTTTGTTAGCCTTGGCCCAGCTCTCCAATCTGTCCAGGTCCTTTTGAATTTTGATTCTGTCATCAGGCGTATTAGCAACCCCTCCCAATTTGGTGTCATCTGCAAATTTGATCAGCGTGCTCTCTATTCCTTCATCCAAGTCATTAATGAAGATATTGAACAGCACCGGGCCCAGGACAGAACCCTGTGGCACCCCGCTAGTCACTTCTCTCCAGGATGAGAATCTGCCATTGGTGACCACCCTTTGGATTCGGTCAGTCAACCAGTTACAAATACACCTGACAGTAGCCCTGTCCAGCCCACATCTTACTAGTTTCTTTGCGAGAAGGTCATGGGGAACTTTGTCAAAGGCCTTACTGAAATCAAGATATACTATGTCCACAGCATTCCCTTCATCTATCAAGCAAGTAACTCTATCATAAGAAGAGATAAGATTAGTCTGGCATGACCTATTTTTGAGAAATCCATGTTGACTTTTCGTAATTACGGCATTGTTTTCTAAGTAATTAGAAACTGACTGTTTGATGATCCGCTCCAGGATCTTTCCAGGTACTGATGTCAGGCTGACTGGGCGATAATTATTTGGGTCCTCTTTTTTTCCCTTCTTGAAGATGGGGACAACATTTGCGCTCCTCCAGTCTGCCGGAACTTCTCCGGTCCGCCAAGAGTTTTCAAAGATTATAGCAAGAGGTTCCGCAATGACCTCTGCTAGTTCTTTTAAAATCCTAGGATGCAATTCATCTGGCCCCGGAGACTTGAATTCATCCAGTGTGGCCAGGTATTCCTGTACTACCTCTCTATCTATTCTATGCTGCATTTCCCCCACTTCCTCACCTGCTCCCCAACCGCCAGGTTGCGTGTTTTTATCCTTTTGGGAAAAAACTGAGGCGAAGAAAGTTTTGAGGAGTTCTGCCTTTTTTCTTCCTCCTGTTATTAATTCACCATCTTCCTTGCGCAGTGACCCTATCGTCTCCTTCTTCTTCCTTTTGCTGCGGACGTATTTAAAAAAGCCCTTTTTATTGTTTTTAATGTCTCCGGCCAGCCTAAGTTTGTTCTGTGCTTTAGCCTTTCTGACCTTCTCCCTACATCTCCTGGCTACTTGCTTATAATCTTCTTTGGTGATTTCCCCCTTCTTCCATTTCCTGTACATGTTTTTCTTAATACTTAGCTCAGCTGAGAGCTCTTTAGTCAACCATTCTGGTTTGTTCAGATGCCTTCTATTTTTCCTCCTTAATGGCACAGTTTTAGCCTGTGCCTTCAGTACCTCCCTTTTAAAGAACTCCCATGCATCCTGAACTTCTTTCTCATTGACTATTCTTGACCACGGGATTTCAGCCAGCAGCTCCTTCAGTTTACAGAAGTCTGCTTTTTTAAAATCTAAGACGAATGCCTGGCTACACTTGCCTTCTCTTCCCCACTGAATGCCAAATTCTAATAGGGCGTGGTCACTCTCTCCTAAAGATCCAACCAGTTCTATGTCATTAACAAGGTCTTCTCTGTTGGTCAGGATCAGATCCAGAATATTTGATCCCCTTGTCGCCTCTTCCACCTTCTGGACCATGAAATTGTCTGCAAGACAAGGAAGAAACTTGCTGGACCTTGCCGCCTTTGCAGAGTTTGACTGCCAACATATATCCGGGTAGTTGAAATCTCCCATTATTACTGTATCTCTCCTTTTTGAATGTGCAGTCATTTGGTCTACGAAAGCGCCATCGAGGTCCTCAGTCTGGCTTGGAGGTCTGTAGTAAACCCCCACTATAATATCCCTATTGTTTCTCGCTCCCTCAATTCTTACCCAGATGCTCTCGACCTGGCTTCCGGTGTTCAAGTCATGGATCTCTTCACAAGTGAAAACATTCTTGACATATAAGGCTACTCCTCCTCCTTTCTTATTTGGTCTATTTCTACAAAATAGGCTATACCCCTCTATTCCTACATTCCAATCGTGAGACTCATCCCACCAGGTCTCAGTGATGCCTATCAAATCATATTTATTTTGTTGTACTAGGAGTTCGAATTCATCTTGTTTGTTTCCCATACTCCGTGCATTAGTGTAGAGACACTTAAGTCCCCGTGCCCTTCCTGCAAGTCCCATAGCATTGTTTCCACCCCTCCCACGATTGGATGCTATTCCTACTTGGCCAATATCATTTGGGCCTTTTTCCCCTGCACTTGCCGAATCCTTGTCCTGAATAATCTTGTCTCCCTCCCCAGTTGTACTTAGTTTAAAGCCCTCCTAAGTTTCACTTCTCTACACCATAGACCTCCTCTATGGCAGATGGCCATCATTTTGGCAACGGGGTGGAAGGAAGCCAAAATGGGGGCTAGGCTGAGTGCAGCTTTGGATTCTGAGGCAGCAGAGCAGGATCAGCCCTGGCTGCCAATCGAGAGGCAAAAATAGCCCCTCCGTAACCCCACAATGGCAAGCTTGGCATATGCCACACCCCTTTCGGGGGAGGAATATGGCCATGCTGATTCTTCCCTCTCATCTTTGGGACAGAATTCGCCCATCAGAAAAACGGGAGAGGGTTCAGCAGTGTGGAAAAGATTTGTTTTCATCAGTGGTGGGCAATTTCATGGGGTCAGGAGGGCAATTCTCTGCCACTAGGACTGTCCCGTGGGCCAGACAGACTTCTTCAATGAGAAAACAAGCCAAAGAAGCTGTATGTGATCCAAATCCTGTTCTGGTTTTGTCAAAAAGGATAATTTGGGGTGGTGAGGGAGGGAGAGAGCATGAAGGGAGCATATTCCACTGCTGGTCAGCTCTGACCATCAGGAAGTTCTTCCTGCGGTTCAAATGGAATCTCCTTTCCTGCAGCTTGAATCCATTGCTCCTTGTCCAAGTTCTGGAGTGGTAGAGCCTGCTCCCTCCGCAACGTGACATCCCTTCAAATATTTAAACATGGCTATAGTGTCCCCTCTTAGCCTTCTCTTCTGCAGAGTAAACTCACCCAGCTCCCGAAGGCATTCTTCATAGGGCTTCATGGCTTCCAGACCCTCCACCATTTTGGTCGCCCTCCTCTGGACATGTTCCAGCTTGTCGACAGCTTTATATGTATAAGAGCTTTAGGCTGCCCTCCGTGGCCACCGCCTCCTGCAGGGGAAAGGAGGGAAGCTTTTGCTAAAGTGTCCCCCTCTGTCCATCCGTCTGGCTGCACTTACTCCTCCCCCGCCAACCAAAATACCTTCTGAAGGGGTTAAATCCAATGCCACTTGAATAGGAAAAATAAGCGAATTGAATTGTGCCTCTGAGTAAATTGCAGATGTCTGTCTTATCTCAAATTTTAGAGAATGGCCTTGCAACATTCAAAGGCCTGGGAATTCACAGGGAGGCACTATACTCCCTACCATTATTTTGTATCATTTTCTAACTAACACTTTTGTTCTCCTCTGTGCCAGTCAATGATGTAATGGAAAAGTTAACTAAAGATCTTTTTCTCCAGTGATGGGCGGGCTAAGTAAATGATTGATTGCTGACATAGAAGGCAAAGGGTATATAGTGATGCTACCTCAATTAATTGACACAACAGTTCTGGGATAACTGTTGCCCTTGCGCAAGGTATTGTTAACAATAAAAATGGCTTTTTGATTTTTCCCTGAAACCTGGTCGTCTCCACTTTTCTTGGCCACAACAACACGGGGCCCTTGTGTGCGACTTGGAGCCTCGAGACCCCCCTGGCCTTCTGCCCTTCTTCAGGCCAACGCAGCACCGAGGAGCTCCCTCCGGTTTTGGGGAGCGTTTCCCCCCTCCTGGCCACCCATTTCCAAAGTAGATGTTTAGGAGGAAAAAATGGGAAAGGAGGATGGAAGGAAAAACAGCTAGATTGAGGAACCTTCCCAAACTCTCAGCTAATGGCAGATTTACGAACAGAAAGGTTTCTTGGGGGCTGCGTTCAATCAAGAGAGAGAGAGCTTCCATAGCAGTGGAATAGTTCCCCTCAGACAAGCTTACTAGTTACAGAGACCTGAGTTCTAATCCTGCTTGGCCTCAATACTACTAAGAGCCCAGCTGCTGGAGAAACCTCTTCTTGTCTTGTCCCGTTCTGGCGAGGCTGGGGTCCCTGCCCTCAGTCTGCGTGGGCTCGGGACCAGGGAGACCTTGAAGGCCCCCCTACGCTACGCTGAGACCCCATAAAGAGATCAGGGAGGACTGGAGTATCAGAAGTCCCACGCAGCTGGGACCCCGTAGGAATTTATTTTTTTTATTTATTTTTAAATCATTTTATTAAAATTTCACAAACATTTGTTGTTGTTATTTCACTTGAATTATTTCTTGATTCTTCCAAACTGATCTAGATTTCTTTTTCAATGTCTCTTAACATAGTTATATCATTGTACTGCATTTTTTCATCTATTTTACATGTTGGTTCATTGCATTTCGTTTTCCATATTCCTGGTTCATGATAACCACCGTAATCATCTCAATTAATTTTACCACATAATACCATGAATTATAAACTTCTATCAGACGTCACTAAGCAATCACCTACAATTTGCCACTCTTTCTGAATTTCATCATCTGATTTCCCTCTCAATCAGCGTTTTTATTTTCAATAAAGGTTCCCCACCATTGCTCTATTGTAGGTGTTTGCTGTGTTTTCCATAGCTTTGCATATTCAATACATGCTGTTGTTATCATATATAATAGTAATCTCCAATGTTTCTTTATATTCAATATTCAATATTTCACAAGTCTTGTTATGTATCTCAATCCAATATTTCTTAACCTGTGGACATGTCCACCACATATGATATATCGTGCCCACCTCTTTTATACATTTCCAGCAAAGCCCAGTACCTGTATTGTAAATCTTTTGTAATTTATCTGGTGTCAAGTATCATCTATAAAACATCTTATAGTAGTTCTCTTTTAAATTCTGGGCAACCGTAAATTTGTCTTTTTCCAACTCTGTTGCCAAGAATCCAGTTGAATTGTATGTCCAATATTCTGTGCCCAAGAGATCATTACTGCTTTAACTGTTTCTTCATACTTCTCTTGGTGCAGTATTTCCTGAGTGATTTGGGCTAGTAAATGAGGAGGATTTTCAAATAACCGTTTAATCACTCCAATCTTTTCCTTTATTTCAATTCTATGTGTCTTCAAATCCATCTGAAACCTTTCGGTTAACTGCTTATAAGGAAACCAATTTAAAACTGTTCCTTCTTGCTCTAGCTTATCTCTTGATTTAAGCTGAAGATAATTCGATTCTGACCTCTCTATTATGTCATCATATCAAAGCCATTTTTCAGATTCAGTCCATCTACCAAAGAAAGCCTCTTGCGGGGAGACCCAGGTGGGCAGCTGCCTAATGTTTCTAGGCTTGTAATCGTCCCAAACTTTCAAGAGCGATTTCCTGATGTAATAATTTGTGAAATCTTTATCTATTTTTGCTTTGTCATAAAACATATAGGCATGCCACCCCATCCTCAGATCTGCACCCTCCAATGTCAGCGTTCTCACATCTTGTAGATCTATCCAGTCTTTTAACCATATAAAGGCCGCCGCCTTGTAATATAACTGTAAATCGGGTAAACCCATACTGCTTCGATTTTTCTGATCTGTCAAAATATTCCATTTAATCCTGGGTTTCTTCCCTTGCCGTATAAACTTGGTTAATTCTCTCTTCCATTGTATAAAAGGTTTCTTATTCAGTATTACAGGAAGATTTTGGAACAAAAAGTTCATCTTTGGTAGAACGTTCATTTTTGTTACCGCAACCCTCCCCAGCATTGACAAATGTAACTTACACCAGCTTTCCAAATCTTTTGTTATTTCTTTCCATTTTTTTTCATAGTTATTTGGATATAACTCATTATTTCTTTTGGCTATCCAAATACCCAAATATTTTACCTTTTGTCCTCTCTTGAATCTCATTTTTTGTACTATTTCCATCTCTTCTCTCTGTCATATTTTTGGTTTAAAAAGTTGTTTTTTCCACATTTATCTTAAATCCGGAGACCTCTCCATAGTCTTGAATTATTTTACGCAATTTTTCAGTGCATCTGCTTGGATCTTCCAGGAAAACCACCAAGTCATCTGCGAAGGCTTTTAACTTGTATTGATATTTCTTGATTTGAACTTCTTTAATGTCATTGTCTTCTCTTATGGCATTGTTTAATATTTCCATTGTCATAATGAACAACAGAGGGGACAGTGGAAAACCTTGTCTAGTCCCTCTTTTCAGTTTTATCAGTTGTGTTCTTTCACCATTTACTAACAATCTAGCTTGCTGTTGTGTTACCACGGCATTCTGGTCTGGTCTTTGGTGAACCAAGATAACATTTTGATATCATAATTTGGCCCTTTTTCCTACCACCAGCTAAGTGTTTGTTAGGCTCCGTCTGACAAGCGCGAAGCTAGGCATGGGCGATAGTTGTAAAGTGTCAGATATAGTCAGTTCTTCTTTGTGGTGTCTCTGCCTCACACACTAGGAGCTTTCGCGCATGCGCGGTACCGTTTGGAAAATTCTAGAGCTTAGTAGCTTGGCGGGAACCCCTCCCCCCATGCATCCACTGAGCATGCTCAGCCCACCGAGCAACAGTCGCTCCTCAGTTCTTTCTCGTCCGCCATGACATACAGAGGTTCTGAGCTTAGAGCGTTTCTTTGGCCTTCTTTTGCAAGTCTTTTCGGTTTTTCTTCGACTCGGATTTGGTATTTTGGACTTCTCTTTCGGATTACGGACTGGTTTTGTCGATTTGGTGATTTGTCCCTTCTCCCTGGGACTTCTAACCTCCAAACCCCGACTTGCCAACCCCCCTTCTTCGTCGTCTTTGTCTTTGTCTCCATCCTTGTCCTACCTCTTCTTCTCCTTTCGGGCTTCTATGTCTACTCTTTTCAAACTCTGCAAAAAGTGTGGTCGTAAGGTCGCTTGTTCGGACGGGCATAGTGAGTGTCTTCTCTATTTGGGTGAGGCTCATAACATCAGAGCCTGCCCAGTTTGTAGGGAGTTCACCTCACAGACCTTGAGGAACCGGCTGGCATGCCTCAAGTCCTTCTGCTGGGAACAATCTTTGTCGCCTCAAGACCCGTCCCCAGCGAAGAGCCCAGTGAAGATGTCCAAGAACTGACCTGCTCCGGCAGCTGCTGATCCCACTGTGCTGATGGTACCGGGCTCGGTACCATCACATAAGTTACCGAGGATCCCAAAGACCTCTGCGGCTTCCTCATCTACGACTCTTGGAGAGGCCCCTGCGGGCTCGCATGGTGCCAAGTTGGCTAAAATGCTTACAGCGGCTTAACATAAGCGCCCAGCGACCTTGGAGTCTGAGAAAGAGAGAGAGAAGAAGAAGAGGAGGAGGAAGGAGAAGCGCGGGTCTCTGGGTAGACCGCCTCTCCCTACTCCACCTTCGACTTCGACTCAGCTCTTAGTCGACCCGGAAGATTATTCGGAACCCCAAGAACTCTTGGAGGTTTCCGACACCGACAGCACCGCAGGTTCTGCAGCACCACTTGAACCACCAGTACTTGATGTCGCGGTTTCTCCGTCCGGACGCCCTGGAATGGCGCCCCCCCTTGGAGGATATTCCGGTAGCTCCCCAGACCTCGCAAAGATCTTGAGGATCTGTTGGTAGAAGCGCCTCACCCGTTCCAGAGAAATGAGTTCGACAGGCTTCCCCCCATCACTGGGAGCCCTATCCTGAACAGCGGGAACATGGTGAACGCGGCGAATACCCGGAACGCAGGGTTAGGCAAACCTCCCCATGTCATCGGGAGCCCTACCCTGAGCTGCGAGAATGTGACAAGGGAGGAGACCACCCGGAGCACAGGCAACCTTCCCCTCGCCATCGGGAAGCCTACCCGGGATGGTCAGTGCCTCCTCGAGACTCGCCTTACTTGTCTGCATTCTACGAATTGCGGTATGGCCGCGAACATACTTGGAAAGAGTTCCCGGTCTCCTATAGGTCCTACTTGCCCTCCTATCGGGACCGTTACCATCCCAATGTGAAGCAGTGGTCTCCTTACCACCACTCCAGATCGCCTTCGAGAGGAGGGAATTACCGCTCTCGGCGTGAACGCACTCCGTCGCGCTCACCTAGACGATCGCCTCAACACCGTCGATCGCTTTAACACTGTCAGTCCCGAGAGCCTACTCCTCATTACCGGGCAGTCTCGCCACCTCCGCGGGTCACCTCCATGGTGTCCCGCCCAATGTCCGAGGCTACCCCCATGCAAGTTGCGACTGCGGCAGCATCGGTCACTCAGGCGACCCAGCATTCTGTATCTGCGGTGATCCCTCCGGCAAGAACTGCTGCACAGCGACCGACTGGTGCAGAACATCAGCCGGCGGCTAAAACTGCCACCGCTTCTACTGCAACAGTCACCTTAGCGGTACTGTCTCGCCAACCATCGCACAAGCGGTCGTCGGCTCGATCACCGGACTGGTCCTCCACAGCGTCATCACAAGACTATGAGTACGAATCCAACTCTAAGGAGTCAATACCTGAGTCCCATGAGTCACTGCCTTTGGCGTTTGGGGACCCAGCACTTGAGTCGGAACCTGAGGTTGTGCGGCAGTTCTCGGACATCCTCCTCCGGATGTCAACGGCCCTGGGTCTCAAGATGGTGGAGCCAGCCCTGGTGGTGCAGGATCCGGTTTTCCATTACGTGGGCACCCGTCCGCCTTTGACGGTTCCACTCCTGTTCCTGCCCGCTCTGATGGAGGCCCTCAAACACCTGTGGGCCCAGCCAGCTTCCGCCCAGCCAATTCCACAAAGGCTGGAACATCTATACAGGATCCACAAAAAGGATGCTGAGTTCCTGTTCAATCACCCTCAGCCCAACTCGGTGGTTGTGGAGTCTGCACAGACGAAGGGTGCGACCAGGTCCCATACAACCCCACCGGACATAGAGGGACGCCGTCTCGACACCTTTGGGAGAAGTTCTACTCTGCCTCCTCCCTGGTAGCAAGGGTGTTGAACACTCAGGCTTGCATGGTGGCATATCTTCGCAACCTGCTGGACAAGTTTGTTCCAATACTGTCCACCATCCCTGAAGAGAGCAGGGCGAGCGCTAACTAATTCTATAACAAGGCGGTGGTGCTCGCGAACCAGCAAATCCTCTCTTCCAGGCACTCTGTAGAGGTTGCTGCCCAGGTCACGGTCGATTCCGTAGCCTTGCGCCGATACACTTGGCTACGGTCCTCTGGCCTCCAAGAGGACACACGGAAGTGCATTGAGGATCTCCCGTTCGATGGCAAGAGGTTCTTCAATGCGTCAACTGATGAGGCGATGGACCACATCGTCAAGGCCCGACTAATGGGCAAGAAGATGGGGATCCGTCAGCCGCAACAGTCCCACCGCAGATTCAGCTCTCAACCCGCGTGGCGCTGTTCTCCTCTGGGAGTTTCCAACAACGCTCGCCCCGGTCGGTACCATCCAAGACTTCCACCATGTCCTCTTTTAAACGATCTCCACGGAGCCATCAGATGACATCGAAGAAATCGTCGTCGGGATCCAAGTCCCGTTTTTGATGGGACTTGCAGGACTCTACCACAGCCCACCTTCTACCTACCATCAGCCTTGACGGACCACCCCACTCCAGCCAAACACCTTGCCTCATGGCGTTCAATCACTTCGGACTCTTGAGTGTTCACCACCGTCCGTCTTGGTTACTCCATCGAGTTCACAAGTATTCCACCGTGAGGCATTTTCTATTCCACCCAGGCCAGCCCTGCACTGCTGGGGGAGATCCGGTCCCTCCTGCAGAAGGGAGCAATCAAAGAGGTCCCGCCCTCGGCCACTACCACCGGCTTCTATTCCTGGCACTTCACTGTACCGAAGTCAGACAGAACCCGGTGACCCATTCTGGATCTCCAAGGGGTAAACAAATACATCCGCCCCAGGAGGTTCAAGATGGTCACGCTGTCGACGATCCTCCCCTTCCTCCATCAGGGAGACTGGTTCGCATCCATCGACCTGCGGGATGCCTATTTCCACATCTCCATACATCCGCAGCACAAAAGATATCTTCGATTCGCAATCGGCGGCACCTCCTACCAGTACCGGGTGCTGCCGTTCGTCCTCTCCACCGCACTGAGGGTCTTCGCAAAGTGCATGGCCCCTGTGGTCTCCTATCTGCAGACGAAGGGCATCACCGTCTTCCCATACCTGGACGATTGGTTGTTGATAGCGTCCTGCAAGAGCAAACTCTACTCGGACATTCATCGGACCCTGTCGCTTCTGACCCGCCTGGGTCTCTGGGTCAATCCAAAGAAGTCCCACCTCGAGCTAGTGAGAGTGCTGGACTTCATTGGAGCCACCCTGGTCTCGGTCTCGGCCAGAGCCTACCTGCCCCTGGATCGAGCTCATACCCTCCGCTGGGCTGCCGCAGCCACCTTCAACGCCCTGACGATATCGGCAAGGAGATACAACAGCTCCTGGGCTACATGGCTTCCACCGCGGTCGTCACATACCTGTCGAGACTTCGGTCGTGCCCCTTCCAACATTGGTTCGTCAGAGCCTTCAATCCGCTCCAAGACAACCAGGGGCTGCAACTTCGACTGCCGACACATGTACGTCACTCGCTGGTGTGGTGGCTATCGTACCACCATCTCTTGTCCAGGATGCCTTTCAGACAACCGACTCCTCGGCTCACGGTCACGACCGATGCCTCCCTTTTTGGGTGGGGAGCGCACTGCGAAGACCTCAGAGTCCGGAGATGCTGGACAGGCGACGAGACCGATCTCCATATCAATGCTTTCGAGCTCCTCGCCATCGGGAAAGCTCTGAGAGCGTTCCACAACCTGGTTACGGAACAGACAGTACTCATCCTGACTGACAACACCACAGTAGTCTGTTATGTCAACAGACAGGGAGGGACCCACTCCACTACGCTTTTCACCATCGCCCTCCAGCTCTGGGAGCGGTGCTTGTTTCTCCGGGTCCAGCCAATTGCCGTCCACCTGGCAGGTCAGGAGAACACCATGGCAGACGCCCTGAGCAGGGACACCTTGACCCACCATGAGTGGTCCCTCTCGGACGAGGCGTTCCGCCTGATACAATACCATTGGGGCGAGCCCGACATCGACCTTTTCACCACCGTGCCGAACGCCAAGTGTCGCCGGTACTGTTCAAGAGCCAGCCGGGGACCGAACTCTCTTGGCGACGCGTTCCAGTTTCGGTGGACAGAGGGGCGCGATGCTAGGCATGAGAGACTTGTATTTTCATCAAAAGTACCAGATTTAGCCAGTTCCGCTTCAGGAGGTAGCCACCTGAAAACAAACACCTTGACGTAAAACAAAAGGACTTTTTGCCTGTGAAAACACCCTGGCAAGCCAGGCACCTAACGGCAGAGCTAGCCGCATCTGCATCTCAGTATACCATTGTCAATTCGGTTCATAACTCAGTCATGCAAATTCTGACCTTTCGGAGCCTTTGTCCCCAGACCAAAACTCATTGTGCTCCTGCGAAGATCAGACTAGCCTGCGGTCGTTCTGTCCCTATAAAAGATGCCCCATTTCGTGAGCTCTTCGGAACTCTCACTGGATTAAGCTGAAATCACTTAAACTCTTGCTGAAATCACTGGACCTAGCTGATATCACTTGCTGAAATCACTCAAAGCTCCTCTTGGATCTTCGACCTTTCCTCGCTGCCACTTGGTTCAGCAGATTCCCCTCGGTTTCCACGCCGGGTGTCCTTTCTTCTCCCCAGTTGGTGTCTTCAGGACTTCGGACACGTGGCGTATTGCCTATTTCTCCAAAAACTCTCCTTCTTTCCTCTATAGTTAGGTGTGGTTGAGTTTTATTATTTTCTTTGCTTAATAAAACTGTTAGTATTTTAAATGGCTTGACTCCTCACTGACTTGAACCAGTATACATAGGATAAAAGATCTTGCTGCGTTGCCCTGCCTCTCGTTAGCCAAGAGAGTGCTCCAGCTAATTTTCCCCATCTTTGCTTGTTTGGTTTGGTTATTTGGGCACCCCTCCCGGGACCCCCAGTTACAGGGTAACAGTTGTTTATAAATTGCTTCAATCCAGGAAACAAATTTCTCTCCGACCAACATCTGTTTGCAAGTCATTATCATAAATGGCCAGTTAATCATATCAAATGCTTTCTCTGCATCAAGAAATATCATAGCCATTTTCCGTTCGTTATGCCTTTCATAGTACTCAATTATATTTAAGACCAGTCTGATGTTATTTCTCAGCGATCGTCTTGGCAAGAAACCATTCTGATCTTCATTGATAACATCAGACAGCACTTTTTTAAGTCTAACAGAGAGGATTGAAGTCAAGATCTTGTAATCTACATTGAAAAGTGACATTGGCCTGTAGTTAGGATGCTGCTTCCCTTTGCTTCCTTTCCTGTCTCAAGAGGACAGGATAGGAATAAGAGTGGAATGCTGGAGGGGGGACAAGGGGTGGAATGTAGTGAGAAAGAACTGGGTCCGTGCTCTGCAATCCCCAGTATTTATTTCTTGTTTGGACTTGATATTACGGGACAGTAAGCTTACTGTTCGTTTCTTCTTTAACGGTTGATAATTCTGTTTATCTGGGGTGTTTTTTCCTTTCTATGTACAGACACTAAAACCTAACCTATGCTATGTTGCATTTTGTAGTATAAATGCATCCTTTGGATAAAAATTATGGAAAAAATATTGGCTGCTGTCCCTGAATGTTGCTCTCCTGACTGCTGAGGAGGTATTTTGGGGTGCCTCCACACCTCGTTTTCTTAGGTGCCTTAATGTCCAGGTTCAGGGAATACAAACTGCAGTCAGACCAGTTAGGAAGCAACTATTTGCCCTTGGCCCTGATATCTGCATTGGGAAACCTCTTCCACAGAAATTTTATAGCTCCCAATACCCCGCAGGAGCTGAGGACTTGCCGAATTCTCCCCTTCCTCACAGCCTTTTCATTCAACTGAGGAAAAATTGTATGTTGGGAAAATTATTTCAGGAAAAAAAGCTGGCCCAATACTCCTTACCATAAAATATTCAGGCATTTCATGCCTACCTGGCCAGAGTCTGTCCTTGGGATCTGCCTGGCATTTGGACACATCGGACTGTTACCCTGTAAACTGAGGGTCCTGGGAGGGGCGCCCAAATAAACAACCAACAACAAGCAAGATGGGGAAAATTAGCTGGAGCACTCTCTTGGCTAATGAGAGGCAGGGCAACGCAGCGAGATCTTTTATCCTATGTATACCGGTTCAGGTCAGTGAGGAGTCAAGCAGCTTAAACTACTAACAGTTTTTATTAAATAAAAGAAAATAATAAAACTCAAGCACACCTAACTAGAGAGGAAAGAAGAGAGTTTTTTAGAGAAATAAGCAATACGCCACCTGTCCGAAGTCCTGGAGACACCAATTGGAGAGAAGGAAGGAAACCCGGTGTGGAGACCGAGGGGAATCTGTAGAACCGAGCGGCAGCAAGGCGGGGAAGAAGATCCAAAAGGAGCTTCACGTGATTTCAGCTTAGTGATTTCAGCTAGTGATTTCAGCTAGGTCCGACGAGAGTTCCAAAGAGCTCTCAAAACGGGGCATCTTTTATAGGGACAGAATGACCGCAGGCTAGTCTGGTTTTTGCAAGAGAACAATGAGTTTTAAATTGGAGACAAAGGTTCCGAAAGGTCAGAATTTGCATGATGGAGTTATGAACCGAATTGACAATGGTATACTGAGATGCAGATGCGGCTAGCTCTGCCATTAAGTGCCTGGCTTGCCAGGGTGTTTTCACAGGCAAAGAGTCCTTTTTGTCTTACAATCAAGGTGTTTGTTTTCAGGTGGCTACCTCCTGAAGTGGAACTGGCTAAATCTGGTACTTTTGATGAAAACACAAGTCTCTCATGCTTGGCGTCGCACTTGTCCGGCGGGGCCTAACAAACGCTTAGCTGGTGGCAGGAAAAAGGGCCGAATTATGTTATTGAAATGATATCTTAGTTCACCAAAGACCAGACCAGATTGCCCTGGTAACAGGACCCGTTCGCACAAGCCCACCCTATGTCTGCATTTGGGAGCCCCTCGTGTGAATAACTGGCTCCGGGCTCTGTAAAACCCAGTATTTGGGAGCACCGTAGGCGGCTGGGGAGCTAGGCACCCAGGCCACTTCTGGAGAAGCCCAGCAGTTCCACCCAGAACCTCCACGGGAGGAAGAGGGACTCTCCGGACGCATAAAATCACCCGGCACAAAATGGACCACGCCTGAGACAGCCCAGCCGCTGAGGAAACAGGCAGCCCATTCTGATTTTTAGATGGGAGGGAAAAGGACAAACCTCGTTCACATGCAACCTCTGAGGCTGCAGGTGAGGTGGGCAACTTACGGATTTTTCCTCCATATTTTTTTAAAAAGGTTGCTTCACTTTGAAACCTGGAACATCAGGGAAATAAAGGCTCAGAGCTTTTCTCCTCAACAACTTTTTTCCCATGCTCCAAGAGGGGATATTATGAGAGGAGTATTAAAGCCTAGGATTACCCAGCGAAATGTGTTTCAAACTCCCTCAGCTCTCTCTGCTATTGGAGACAATCCCAAAGCCCACTAGCGTGGTGACGGGGTGACAAGGGAGGTTGTCAAGAGGAAGTTTGGAGGACATGGGGTGGGGGCATGTCCAAAACCTTCAGAGAAGCATAGAATCCTAGAGTTGGAAGATACCCCTGGGGCCATCAAGTCCAACCCCATTCTGCCACGCAGGGATACACCATCACAGCTTTCCCTTTGACAGGTGCAATAGCAATAGTAATAGCATTTATTTCTATACCGTTTATCAACTAAGTGCTATCTAAGCGGTTTACAATGTATTTTTAGCTAATTGCCCCCAACAAGCTGGGTACTCATTTTACCGACCTGCGAAAGGATGGAAGGCTGAGTCAACCTTGGAGCCTGGCAGGATCAAACTCACAACCTTGTGGTTGCAGTACCGGCATTTAACCACTGCGCCACCAGGTGGCCATCCAGCCTGTCTTTAAAAACCCCCAAAGGAGGAGGAGACCCCAACACACTCCACGGAGGTGGCAGCAGATTCATCATCAGGAAGTTCTTCCTAACACTTAGGGGCATACTCTTTTCCAGACTCTGGAAGCCATTGCTCTGTGTATTAGTCTCTGCAACAGCCTAAAACAGGCTTGCTCCATCCTCCGTGTGACACTCCTTCCAATATTTAAACATGGCTCTCATGTCCACCCCCAAACTTCTCTTCTCCAGGCTCAACATAAGCTTCCTAAGCCCTCCCTGATAGGACTTTGTGGTTTCCAGGCCTTTGATCATTTTGGTCAACCTCCTCTGGACACCCTCCAGCTTGTCCATATCCTTCCTGGATCCTGGGGTGCCCAGAACTGGAGGCAGGATTTTTATTCCAGGCAGAAGAGAGGGGTACCATTGTCACCTCTACGCTCTTAAGAGGGACAGCTTTTTCTGAGAAGTAGGCAAAAATGACCAGACGTTTCTTGGTTCAAAGGCTGGTGACCAAATTTATTAAGTACAAAAATAATATTATGAAAAGTTCTACTATAGTAGGGTGCTGGAAACTCCCTTTTAAAACTGAAAGTGAGGTCCAGAATGGCAAACAAAGGCACAGCATGGGCTTTATACCCTCGCATCCAAGTGGACATCAGACACACCCACTTCAGCACTATTTCACCAATCACATGTGACCCTTCCAAATTTAGCTAGGGTCCAGTGAGGTAGTAACAGACACAAGGCAGCATGCGGGAGGGGCTAGGGTCTCCTGTTTACGTGACAACTCCTTAATTAGTGATGGAGATTGTCTTTCCCCCACTCACACCATCACTTCCCTTGACCTAGATGCTGCACTCCTGTTGACAGAAAGCTAACAATTTATATCTAGGGCTGTGAAGAATTGTGGAAAGGACACTGGTGGAGGACGAAGGACCTCGTCCAAGTGCCAACCAGCTCTAAGGAGAGGATCCTCCTGGCCGGAGGAGACCGCGGGGAGCTTGGGCAAGGGAGGGGGGCTGTGAACACGACACAGCTGCTGGGTGTGTATGCGTGTCAGGTCTTGCAACTGTTTCTGGGGGGACGGGGGGCTCTTTCTGGAAGGCAAAATGAGAGTGGGGTCAGTCTTACCCCCACAACTCTGCCCCACCACCGGGATGAGTGAGTGTTGCAGAAGGAAGGAAATCAGGAGAACCTCAAAACGTTTAGATAAGACCTTCCTGCCATTCCACCCCACTCCCCAGGCCCTTCTCACAGCTTCCCCCACAAACGCCTCCCTGCAAGGCTTGGAGCCTGCCTTTTTCCTCCTCCCACCCCTCCCTTGTGCCCCTCCTACCTGTAGGAGCCCCTTCCCTTCCCCAAAAAATTGTAGAACCCCCCCTAACCCACCTTCCCAGGAATATGGAGGCCCTGGGAATTCCCTTCCCCCCTTCACAATTTCCCACTTCTCTTCCCCCACCTCCACCTTCTTCTATCAAGTACTCGTGGCTATTCTGGCTTCCTTGCATCCCATAAAAGTCCCCCAGCCCATGAAGACCCCCTGCCAGGGCAAGGACCATGGCCAGCCCCCCAGAGCTGGCAAGGATGTTCTCCCACTTGAAACCCTCCCAAATATCTTGGCCCCATGGAGACTCCCCCCGAGGGTGGAGAGAAGGGAAGGGGGGTCTCCACTCTTCTTCCACCCTTCAACCCCCTCAACCAGCCCCCCTCTATCCTGGCTCCTCTCCCTACCAGCACATTTTGGGGAGCCCCCTCTTGGGTAACTCCTCTCCCCTGTCAAAGAAAGGGGAGGAGGTGGAGGGGGAGGGGGAAGAAGGAGGGGGAAAGGAGGATGGGAGGGTGGGGGAGAGGGGAGAAGGAGGAGGGGAAAGGGGAGGAGGGAGCCGGACTTAGGGGACTTGGAATGTGTAGGAGGGAGGTGTTGCCTAAATGCAAAGGACGGCCCCCACCCAAAAAAAGAGACTGCCTTGCTTTGAGGATGCGCCTGGTCTCCCTCCCTCCTTCTCTCCCCCCATACAGCCCCCTCCTGGGGAAGTCTGGGGCAGGGGGGAAACTCTTCCTTTGCATATTTGCAGGACAGAGGAAGGGGAGGTCAAGACTGACCTCACTCCCATTTTGCCTTCCAGGGATATGGCAGCTCCCCCTTTTCCTCCAACACACAGATCCAAGGCTGGGCTGCAGTTTAGGAGAGGAAGGACCTCAAGTTTAAAACACTTTATATGAGATTGGAGATCACAGAATCATAAAAACGTAAGGTTGGAAGAGACTACAATGGCCACTGAGTCCAGACTTCTTCTGCCATGCAGCAAGAAACACTCGAAGCGCCATAGTTTAAAGCCATTGCACCATGTCCTAGTCTCTGGAGCAGCACAAAACAAGCCTGCCTCATCTTCAACCTGACATTCCTTCAAATACTTAAACATGGCTATCATGCTACCCCTTAACCTTCTCTTCTCCAGGCTAAACATCCCTAAGTCCCTAAGCCGCTTCTTAGAGGGCTTTGTAGTTTCCAGACCCTTCACCATTTTGGTGGCCCCTCTCTGGATGACTTCCAGCTTGTCCATATCCTTCTTGAATTGCAGTGCCCAGAACTGGACACAAGATTATTCCAGGTGGGGTCTAACCAAAGGAGATTAGAGTGGTACCATCACCCCCCTTTGACCTAGGCACTATACCCCTGTGGATGCAGCACAGAATTGCACTGACTCTTTTAGCTGTTGCACCACACTACTGACTCATGTTCAGCTTGTGGTCTTGTTACCCTGTTTACTGCGGGTCCCGTGAGGGACTCCAAATTGTGCTCAACTATAGGTGGGGAAAATTAGCTCAGAGCACTGCTTAGTGTTATGAGAGGCAGGGTAACTTAGGAGGATCTTGTAACCCAGTGTTTACGGGGTCAGGCCAAGTCGAGAAGCAGACCGGTTTGAAAGCGATGAATGATCTTTATTAAATACAGGCACACAATGTAAGCAACACACGCACACAGATAACTAAGGAAAATAAAGGTGTGAGTAAGATAGCGGGATTTTCAGAGGGATAGTTGGTTCGAGTGATACGACACCTGTTCCTGAAGCCCGGAAGAAGATAGAGAGCGATGCTGGGGTGCGGTGTGGCTCGGCACGTGGAGCTGAGGGGAAGCTCGCCAAGCAAAGCGGCAGCACGGCGGTCTGGAACTCAGAAGCGATCCGAGGAAGGTCTCAGAATCAGGGGTTTTTATAGGGAGAAGTGTGACTGCAGGCTATGCCTTACTCGGGGACAACAATGGGTTTTGGGTGCGAGACAATGTCTCCGAAAGGTCACAATTTAGCATGATGGAATCAGAGCCGAATTAACAATGGTGCAGCCAGTATGTAAATGCACAACGCTTGACAGTGGATGGTTCAGCCTTTGTTAAGTTGCCTGCTCAGGGCAGGGAGCCTTTTGTAGGTAGCGCGCATACATAATGTGGTGTTTGCCGGGGAGGTCCCTGAAGCAGCGATGTGGCTATTTCTGGTGTGCCTGTATTGTTTGAGAACACTTCAGCAGTTAAGTGCCGAGCCTAGTTTCGTGCTTGCCCGGGGGCCTCACAGACACGTGGAGAGGGGTGGTGGAATAAGGCCAAATTATGATATCAAAGTGATATTGGGTGCTATCTCCAAATAGGCCTAAACTGCAGTAACAACTGTTTAAAAGAAACATAATTAAAAACTATCATATACAAAAGCTAAAACAGAGATTAAACTACCATAATATTTAAAACACATCAAAATACATATTAAAAACAGCATTAAAATATCAATCAAACAACAATTAAAAAGGCCAGCACCAATACAAATTTCATATAAAATGCCTGCTGGAAGAGGAAGGTTTTTAGCTGTTTCCTGAAGGTAGGCAGGGAGGGTGCCTCTTTGGGCAGGGAGTTCAGAGCCTGGGGGCAGCCGCTGAGAGGGCCCTGTATCACCCGTGTTCCCACCGAATGCACCTGTGAGAGTGGTGGGACCGAGAGAAGGGCCTCTCCCGCAGATCTCAATACCCGGGCTGGTTTGTAGGGGAGGATACGGTCCTTCAAATAACCTGGCCCTGAGCCATGTAGAGCTTTAAATATCATCGCCAGCACTTTGAATTGTGCCCGGACACAGATCAGCAGCCAGTGCTGCTGTTGCAACAGGGGTGTTGTATGCTCCCTGTAAGCAGCTCCAGTTAACAACCTGGCTGCAGCTCTTTGGGCCAGCTGAAGTTTCCAAGCACTCTTCAAAGGCAGCCCCACATACAGCATGTTACAGTAATCCAACCGAGATGTAACCACCACGGCCACATCTGATGTCTCAAGGAATGGGCGCAGATGGCGCACAAGCCTTAATTGTGCAAATGCACTGCTGGCTACTGCTGAGACCTTGGCTTCCAGGCTCAGAGCTGAATCCAGGAGCACTCCCAAGCTGCTAACCTGGTCTTCAGAGGGAGTGTGACCCCATCTAACACAGGCTGAGTCCTGATTCCCTGATCTGCCTTTCTACTGACCAGGAGCTCGCTGTGTTCTCTGGATTACATTCAATTTGTTTGCCCTCATCCAGTCGTGCACTGGTTTAGGACCAAAACAGCTTCCTTGGCTTATGGTGGAAAGGAGTAATAAAGTTGAATGTCATCCACATATTGACGACACCAAACCCCCAAACTCTGAACAACCTCTCCCAGCGGTTTCATGTAGATGTTAAATAGCATGGGGGACAAGACCATACCCTGAGGGACCCCCCAGACCAAAGGGAAGGAGGTCGAACAGGAGCACCCCAGCACCACCTTCTGGGTTTGGCCCTCCTGGAAGGAACAGAGCCACTGTAAAACAGTGCCCCTGAGTCCCATCCCCGCAAGGCAACCCAGAAGGATACCATGGTCAATGGTATCAAAAGCCACTGGGAGGTCCAGCAGAACCAACAGGGACACACTCCCCGTCTAGTTCCTGGCATAGGTCATCCGCCAAGGTGACCAAAGCCGTCTCAGTCCCATAGCCAGGCCTAAAACCAGATTGAAATGAATCTAGATAATCCATTTCATTCAGAAACCCCACAATCTTGCACAGAAATGGAATTTTCCAAAATGGTGGGATCAGAGGATGGCTTTTTTACTAATGGCTTTATAACAGCCTCCTTGAGACAAGCTGGAACTTTACCTTGTCTCAAGGAGGCTTTAACCACACCCTCTACCCACTCATCCAGTCCCCCTCTGGCTTTTTTAATAAGCCAGATAGGGCAAGGATCTAGCACACATGGGGTGGCTCTCATATCTCCAAGGATCTTGTCCACCTCCCGGGACGGTACAAATTGAAAAGCATCCATTATCACTGGACAAGCAGAGACCAGAGTTACATCCACAGGATCTGTATCCAAGTCGAAATGGATCCGAGTGATTTTATCTGTAAAGTGGCGGGCAAATTGTTCACAGCGGGCTGCCAAGTGGTCTAGGTTTTTGTCTCTTGGGTCTGAGTGTAAAAGATCCCTAACCATTTGAAACAGATCTGCCGGCCGGCTCTCTGCAGACGCAATAGAGACAGAAAATAATTTTGCCTTTGCTGCCTTTACTGCCACAGAATAGGCTTTCAAGTAAGCACTAGCCTGTGTTCTGTCAGATGCGTTCCGAGTTTTCTGCCTGCGTCGCTCTGGTCTCCTTTTCCCATGTTTCATCACCACCAGCTCCTTGGAAAACCAGGAGATGGTTTGGCTTCACTACATGAGAGGGGAAGCTTGGGGGCAATTGTGTCCTCTGCCCTGGCCATTTCTGCATTCCAGAAATCAGCCAGGACTTTGACAAGACTGCCTGTCAAAGCAGCAGGAAGTTCCCCAAGAGCCATCAGGAATCCATCTGGATCTATAAACCTTCTGGGGCGGACCATGTTAATGGGTCCCCCACCCCTGCGGGGGTTCTGAGTCCCAGTAAGTCTAAACCCGACCAGGTAGTGATCTGTCCATGACAACGGAACTACAGATAGTTCCGTTGATCTAGGAGTCTTAATAGACTACAAGCTGAACATGAGTCAGCAGTGTGATGCGGCAGCCAAGAAAGCCAATGTAATTCTTGGTTGCATCAATAGGAGTATGGTGTCTAGTTCGAGGGAGGTATTGGTACCGCTTTATTCTGCTTTGGTTAGACCTCATCTTGAATACTGTGTCCAGCTCTGGGCACCCCATTTCAAGAAGGATATGGATAAGCTGGAGCAAGTCCAGAGGAGGGCAACCAAAATGGTGAGGGGCCTGGAAGCCATGAAGCCCTATGAGGACAGACTTAGAGAGCTGGGTATGTTTAGTCTGCAGAAGAGAAGGCTGAGAGGGGACATGATAGCCATGTTTAAATATTTGAAGGGATGTCATGTTGAGGAGGGAGTGGGCTTGTTTTCTCCTGCTCTTGAGACCAGGACAAGGAGCAATGGATACAAGCTGCAGGAGGGGAGATCCCACCTGAACCTCAGGAAGAATTTCCTGATGGTCAGGGCTGTCCGGCAGTGGAATGTGCTGCCACAGAGTGTGGTGGAGTCTCCTTCCTTGGAGGTTTTTAAGCGGAGGCTGGATGGCCACTTGTTGGGAGTGCTCTGAGGGTTTTCCTGCATGGCGGGGGGTTGGACTGGATGGCCCTTGTGGTCTCTTCCAACTCTACATTTCTATGATTCTATGATTCTATAGTTCCTCTACTCCCAGATCACATTCACCCCACCCACCACAGCAAACAAGGTCTAGAGTGTGCCCAGCAGCATGGGTAGCGCCAGATACCACTTGGGACAGACCTATGGTTGTCATGGCAGATGTGAAGTCCTGAGCTGCTTCTGACAGGGTGATTTCAGCATGTTGAAATGCCTCAGTACTACAAGCCAGGAGGATTCCAAAATCAACCCCGAAACCACACCTACTAGTTCAGGAAGGGAGACTGTTGTGCGGCAGGGTGGGCGGTACACCAACAGAATCCCTAATCTGTCCTGGCCCTCCAGCTTCAGACAAACACACTCAAACTCAGAGAACTGTGGGATGCGGCACCTGTGAAGGGGGATAGAATTCTGATAGACTACTGGGACTCCACCTCCCCAGCCCCCAGGTCTCACCTGCTGCTGAACGGAGAATCCTGGTGGACAAAATTGAGAGAGATTAACCCCTCCAGCCTCATCCAGCCAGGTCTCTGCAATGCATGCCAGGTCTGCATGTTCACCGAGGATCAAGTCCTGGATGGCAGTTGTCTTTCCATTAGCCGACCTGGCATTTACCAGCAACATTTTCAGCCCGGGGGTAGTGCTACCAGGACTATCCAGGTTATTTGAGTTGGGGGATACTTTGGGGACAACTAACACCGTAATCCTGCTCCTTTGTTTAAAGTAGAGCTGTATTCCCCTTTGTATCTTCCCTGCCCAAAACGACTGTGATGGCTGCCCCCTTGGGTCCGTATCATAAAATTAGTGTAGTATTGTAAAATTATAGAGTTGGAAGGGGCCTTGTGGCCCATCATGTCCAGCCCCTGTGCAGTGCAGGATCTCCAGCTAAAGCATCCTCAGAGGCAGGTGGCTGTCGAGCCTCTCTTTGAAGATGCCCAGAGAATGAAGGAGATCACACCAGCTCTCCGGGGAGTTGGTTCCAAAGCCCAGCCACTCTCACTGTTAAGAAGTTCCCGCTAATGTTCAATCAAAATCTACCTTCTTGTAACCAGACTGCTAGACCTGGTCTTACCTCGAGGGGTGGCAGAGAACAGGCCTGCTTCCCCGCTCTCTGGAACAGCTCTTGATGTATTTAAAGAGGGCACCTGTGTCACCCACCCCTCCGCTTTCTCTTCACCAAGCTGAACATGCCCAGATTCTACCCACCTTTCCTCATGTGTTTTGTTCTCCATACCACTCATCAATCTTGCCTCCCTTCTCTGAATTCACTCCAACTTGTTTATATGCTTCTTGAAATGAGGCCCCCAAAACTGAGTGCAGGACTCCAGGGGAGGCCTAGCCGTGCAGAATATACTGGGTTTGCTACTTCCCTCAGCCTGGAAACTTAGGTCCTTTTGAATTCTGTTCCTATCTTCCGGTGAGTTAGCCACCTCTCCCAGCTTGGTATCATCTGTAAACTCGATAGAGAGTCCCTCCATCCTGTCAATGATGGACTGAAGAGAGATGGCGCTAGGGCAGAACCCGAGGCACGCCCCTCCACACCTCTCTCCAGTTTGAAGGAGGGCCACTGGTGATGACTCTTTGAGCACAGTTTTCCAGTCAATTACAGAGTGTTTCCATCTCTTCCATATTTAAATCAGTTTGCAAATGAAAATGTTATGGGAGGGGGACTTATTAAATGTTTTGCTGAAATCCAGATAAATGACATATCCATCATTTCCATCATCTACAAAATAAGTGACTTTTTCAAAAAAGGTACCAGGATAGTTTGGCTGGATTTGTTCTTGACAGACCCACACTGGTGAATCGGGATGGCTTCCCCACCCCTTCTCTCGTACGGAGGGATTGAGGGTCCTTGCCACTTGTCAGCTAATTGTCATGTACTGGATAACCCATGCTCCACAAAAGTCACTCTGAGGTAGGCAGACGTTTATTCTGTATGGGTAAGCATGAGCAAGACAGCGCACTTTGATAGAAGTTGCCAAAACTGGAAGGTACCTACAACATGCATCTTTTACAGGTTGTCGGTGCAAGTTCACGCCCACAAAGCGTGCACTGGTCAAGTCCATAAACCCCTTCTGGTGTCTGTTCCCTCCTTTACTTTCCCAGGAGGGTGTCTTCGACCTGGGTGGCCCTTCCTGCATATTTCCCTATCCCCCTCTTCACAGCATTTTGTTCTCATAACATGCCTACACTACCAGCCTGTTTCAATCCTAAATTTCACTCCACTCTACCACAGAACATGACATAACAGCCAGTGGCCTATGAATTATAATGAAACAGCAATTACACCTGGATACAAAGTTGCCCCATCTATGCAACAGTTCAATACAAAGTCACAGTTAGCAAAGAATACGCACCCAACAGGTTAGTACTTTCATGGCAGGGAGCTTATGTTGCAGAATCAGAGGTAGAGACCTATGGTTAAGAAAAATTGTTTATTGTGCACAATGTCCCAATGAGATCCTTCTCAAAAGTCTGGGCCCCACCCCTTTACATTCACAGTAATTTATACATTTTCCAGTGCAAGACATCACATGTCCGAGAAAGGAAACTGCCACAAACAATGGTTCCCACCATTCTCCAGCGTAAACTTACAAATGTTGCAAAGTGAAGGAAGCATAGCGAGGCACATTCCATCCTCCCTTACATTCTATCTCACAGAGTTCTATTGTACTCCTTTCAAACACAGAGAGACTTCAATTGCAGAGAAAATTAACTGCTTTTCCCTAGCACCCTGAGGTCATCTAGACTGTCCCACATTACTTAGAGGAGTTAGCAACCTGCCGTTACTTCTGAATTCTCTTTATCAGCTTCCAGTTACCCAGCTTATGATATTGGTTAAACCATATAAGCCAGGTTAACATCAACCCTCTCAGTAAACATTTTCAAGTCTTGGGGTTCCAGAACATTTGTATTTTTTGAAGAGAGACAATGTTTAGCAGTCTCCAAAGCAGCATCCTCTGGCACCTCACTCATTCTCCAAGATTTCTCAGAAAGGACAGTGAAGGGTTCAGAGGGTACATCAGCAAGTTCCTTCAGTGCTCTGGGATGCAGTTCATCTGGTGGTGCAGATCTGAATTCATTTAGGTTACTGGGGTGATTTCTGACTGTCTCCTTATCAATTTTGATTTGCAATCCAGACTCCCTGCCAAGGTCTTTGCTTACGCAGGAAGAGAGAGCCTCCTGCAGCAGGAGCTGGGCTTTCCAAGAGTGGTGGCGGAGGTCTCTGTGCTAAAACACCTCAGGTGCAGTACAAACTGTACCTTCTCCCCAAATCAGAGAGAAGCAGGGGAGAGACGGAAGCATGAGGCCCCAAGGGCTCCAAAAAAAAAAATTTGGGGGTGGGGAGGGAGCAGAGACGGGGAGATTAAATTTTGAGAAAGATGGAGCTGCCCCCCCACCTCCTGCCTGTTCTCTGGGTGGTCTTTTTTTGTCTCTCTCTGGGAGTTCATTTCTACTTTATCAGGTGGCAGGCCAGGTGGAATAAATACATTTACACAGCCCAGGTGATAGTTCCCCATTTCCCCCCACCCCTTTTACCTCAACAGTTCTGTGAGGCTATGTCTGGTTGCTTTTACATCAAAGCATGATGGGATAATATTCAAAACCATACTGTGCACACACATACGGGATTGCATTTATTCTGCTTTCATAGAATCAAAGAATCATAGAAATGTAGAGTTGGAAGAGACCACACGGGCCATCCAGTCCAACCCCCTGCTATGCAGGAACACCCTCAAAGCACTCCTGACAGATGGCCATCTAGCCTCTGCTTAAAAACCTCCAAGGAAGGAAACTCCACTACCCTCCGAGGCAGCAGATTCCACTGCCAGATAGCCCTGACCATCAGGAAGTTCTTCCTGAGGTTCAGGTGGAATCTCCTTTCCTGCAGCCTGAATCCACTGCTCATTGTCCTGGTCTCTGGAGCAGCAGAAAACAAGCCCTCTCCTTCCTCTACATGGCATCCCTTCAAATATTTAAACATGGCTATCGTGTCCCCTCTTCACCTTCTCTTCTGCAGACTAAACATACCCAGCTCTCTAAGTCTATCCTCATAGGGCTTCATGGCTTCCAGGCCCCTCACCATTTTGGTCGCCCTCTTCTGGACTTGCTCCAGCTTGACCATGTCCTTCTTGAATTCGGGTGCCCAGAACTGGACACAGGATTCAAGATGAGGTCTAACCAAAGCAGAGTAGAGTGGTACCAGTACCTCCCTCGATCTAGACACCATACTCCTGTTGATGCAGCCGAGAACTGCATTGGCTTTCTTGGCTGCTGCATCGCACTGCTGACTCATGTTCAGCTTGTGGTCTATGAAGACTCCTAGATCCCTTTCACAAGTACTGCTATCCAGCCACGTGTCCCCCATCCTATATTTCTGTATTCCATTTTTCCTACCTAAGTGTAGGATCTTACACATCTCTCTGTTCAATTTCATTTTGTTAGCCTTGGCCCAGCTCTCCAATCTATCCAGGTCATTTTGAATTTTGATCCTGTCCTCTGGAACATTAGCAACCCCTCCCAATTTGGTGTCATCTGCAAATTTGATGAGCATGCCCTCTATTCCTTCCTCCAAGTCGTTGATAAAAATATTGAGCAGCACCGGGCCCAGGACAGAACCCTGTGGCACCCCGCTAGTCACTTCTCTCCAGGATGAAAAGCAGCCATTCGTGATCACCCTTTGGGTTCGGTCAGTCAACCAATTACAAATCCAACTAACAGTAGCCCTGTCCAGCCTGCATTTTACCAGTTTCTTTGCGAGAAGGTCATGGGGAACCTTGTCAAAGGCCTTACTGAAATCGAGGTATGCTACATCCACAGCATTCCCTTCATCTATCAAGCTAGTAACTCTATCATAAAAAGAGGTAAGATTAGTCAGGCATGACCTATTTTTGAGAAATCCATGTTGACTTCTCGTGATTACCGCCTTGCTTTCTAAGTGATTAGAAACTGACTGCTTAATGATCTGCTCCAGGATCTTTCCAGGTACCGATGTCAGGCTGACTGGGCGATAATTGTTTGGGTCCTCTTTTTCTCCCTTCTTGAAGATGGGGACAACATTTGCTCTCTTCCAGTCTGCTGGAATTTCTCCTGTCCTCCAAGATTTCTCAAAGATTATAGCAAGCGGTTCCGAAATGACCTCTGCCAGCTCTTTTAATATCCTAGGATGCAATTCATCTGGCCCTGGAGACTTGAATTCATCCAGTGTGGCCAGGTATTCCTGTACCACCCCTCTACTTATTACGTGCCCCATTTCCCCTGCTTCCTCCCCTGCTCCCCAACCACCAGGCTGAGTGCTTGTATCATTCTGGGAAAAAACTGAGGCAAAGAAGGTGTTAAGTAGTCCTGCCTTTTCTCTTCCCCCTGTAATTTGCCATCTTCTCTGCGCAGCGACCCTATCGTCTCCGTCTTTTTCCTTTTGCTGCGGACGTATTTAAAAAAGCCCTTTTTATTGTTTTTAATGTCTCTGGCCAGCCTAAGTTCGTTCTGTGCTATAGCCTTTCTGACCTCCTCCCTACATCTCCGGGCCACTTGCTTAAATTCTTCTTTGGTGGTTTCCCCCTTCTTCCATTTCCTGTACATGTTTCTCTTAACACTTAGCTCAGCTGAGAGTTCTTCAGTCAACCATTCTGGTTTCCTCAGATGCCTTCCACTTTTCCTCCTTATTGACACATTTTTAGAGTGTGCCTTCAGTATCTCCCTTTAAGGAACTCCCATGCCTCCTGAACTCCTTTCCCTTTCACTATTCTTGACCACGGAACTCCAGCCAGCAGCTCCCTAAGTTTACCAAAGTCCGCTTTTTTAAAATCTAAGATGAGTGTCTGGCTACCCTTATCTTCTCCTTCCCACTGAATGCCAAATTCCAATAGGGCATGGTCACTCCCCCCTAAAGATCCAACCCCTTCTACCTCATTAACAAGGTCATCCCTGTTGGTCAGGATCAGATCTAGAATATTTGGTCCCCTTGTGGCCTCTTCTGCCTTCTGGACCATGAAGTTGTCTGCAAGACAAGCAAGAAACTTGCTGGACCTTGCTGTCTTGGCAGAGTTTGACTGCCAGCATATATCTGGGTAATTGAAATCTCCCATTATTACTGTATCTCTCCTCCTTGAAGGTGCAGTCATTTGGCTGAGGAAGGCGTCATCAAAGTCCTCATCCTGGGTTGGAGGTCCGTAGTAAACCCCCACCAGAATATCCCTATTGTTTCTCGCTCCCTTAATTCTTACCCAAATGCTCTCGACTTGGCTTACTGGGTTTAAGTCAGTGATCTCTTCACAGGTGAAAACATCCTTGACATACAAGGCTACTCCTTTCTTGTTTGGTCTATTTTTATAAAATAGGCTATATTCCTCTATTCCTATATTCCAATCGTGAGACTCATCCCACCAGGTCTCAGTGATGCCTATCAGATCGTATTTATTTTGTTGTACTAGGAATTCAAGTTTCTAATTTCAGCACAGAGGTTTCCTTTCTTAAAAGGCTGCCGTTTTTATGTGCTCAGCACCTCCTTTTGATCACAGCTTCAGTTGCTCAACCACACACCTTCCGAATTCACCCAGGCATCCCACCCATGGAGCACTGCAGGGCGGGTGATTGTGGGGGCTTAGCAGGCTCCTCCTTTGCTTCTGGGAACAGACCCGCTCCAGGGATTCCCACCTGGCAGCTTCTCCCCTACAGCATCATCTCTGGGGCTCCTGCCATGACCTGCACCGAGCCGCTGCCGCCGCTGCCTACCTGCCTTTCCCTTCCCGCCAGAGCCTGGAAGAGCTTGGCTGGGAAAGAGCAGCCCTCCCACCCCCCAGCAGAAACAGTCAGCCAGACGGCGGCCATGCTGTTGAGGATCCAACCGACAGGTTCCTCCCCTCCCTTCAGGCTTTCTCACTCAATCCCCATACCCCAAACCAGGACCTTGGGGTCAGGAAGAGGCAAAAAGCCTTGGAGAACCACCCTTGCTGCCACTGCTGCTGCTGGCCTGAACTCTCCTGCCCCACTGTCAGGAACCAAATTCGCACACTCAAATGTAACAGTGCTAATACACTATTTATTAGGAGTGTGATACATAGTACAGGACTTCAGTGAGCGAACTGAAGGCAATTGGCAAAATCCAAACATTAAAAGCAAATAGTTTCCCATCCCGCCTGCAAGAGACCTTGGAGTTCAGGTTTCAGCTTAGCAGCGCTTATCACTACATTCCTAGCTTTGTTTATCCAACGGTCTCTGGTTCTGATACCTTGTTACAAGCAAGCAGCTAATTAACTCCTACTATATGTCCCATAACTGAAATATGGAGGGCTACCCGACATCCTGCACGTCCCGAAAAAAAAATGCATGAACAGATGGCATAGCAGTGAACAATAGGGAAAAGGGAAAGGTAGAGGGGATTGGAAAAGAAAGGGGAAAATGGGAACACAACAAGCAAATGAAAATGCAAATGGCAGTAGTTAAACATGGATTGTTGAAGTACGGGAAGCAAGAACAGTAGGACAAGTAGGCTGGTTACTCTGCAAAGAAGAATTCGAAGGAGCTGGTTTCAGTAACCTGGAATGAAAAATAGTTGTGAATAAATTTGTAAGTGTAAGGTAGAGAGAGTTCAAAGGTGGCATCATTAATGGCACGTTTGTTACCATGGCATTCTGGTCTGATCTTTAGTGAACTAAGATATCATTTTGATATCATAATTCGGCCCTTTTCCCGCCATCAGCTGAATGTTTGCAAGGCCCCGCCAGACAAGTGCGAAGCTAGGCATGGGCGATAGTTGTAAAGTACCAGATATAGCCAGTTCTGCTTCAGGGGGTAGCCACCCAAAACAAACACCTTGATTGCAAAACAAAGAGGACTCTTTGCCTGTGAAAACACCTTGGCAAGCCAGGCACTTAACGGCCGAGCTAGCCAATCTGCATACCAGCTATACCGGTTCTACAGATTCCCCTCGGTCTCCACACCGGGTTTCCTTCCTTCTCTCCAATTGGCGTCTCCAGGACTTCGGACAGGTGGCGTATTGCTTATTTCTCTAAAACTCTCTTTCTTTCCTCTCTAGTTAGGTGTGCTTGAGTTTTATTATTTTCTTTTGCTTAATAAAAACTGTTAGTAATTTTAAACTGCTTGACTCCTCACTGACCTGAACCAGTATACATAGGATAAAAGATCTCGCTGCGTTGCCCTGCCTCTCGTTAGCCAAGAGAGTGCTCCAGCTAATTTTCCCCATCTTGTTTGTTGTTGGTTATTTATTTGGGCCCCTCCCGGGACCCCGAGTTTACAGGGTAACATGTTTGATTGGGAAAGGACCAAGGTACTTAGGAGAAAGTTTTTTGGAGGTGCTATTGGAGGAAATATTTTTGGAGGAAAGGTAAACAAGATTCCCAGGTTTGTATGTAGGATTGGTTGCCGTTTTCAGTCAGCAAATGATTGTGAGAAGCTTTTGAAGCTTTGAGGGAGTCACGTACAGAGGTCCAAGTAGAAGAAATTGTTGTAATCCAAGACTTGAGTGAGGCAAGTTGAGCTGTAGAGAAGGTGGTAGGTAGTGAAGGAAAAGGTTTTGGGGTGGTACCTAGGACAACTTCAAATGGAGTTTTGCCGGTAGAGGAGCGCAATGCAGAGCTGTAGGCAAATTCGGCAAAGGGGAAGAGGAGAGTCCAATTATTTTGGGTGGAATTGATGAA
This sequence comes from Iguana delicatissima, assembly GCA_948472985.1. Taxonomy (NCBI): domain Eukaryota; kingdom Metazoa; phylum Chordata; class Lepidosauria; order Squamata; family Iguanidae; genus Iguana; species Iguana delicatissima. The sequence goes on along the minus strand of CAOKZL010003298.1, from coordinate 40,102 downwards.
GCAGTGTAAATACTGTTCCAGGGTTTGGTTGGTGCACTCAGTTTGGCCATCAGTCTGTGGATGATAGGAGCTGCTGAGTTTTTGGGAAATGCCCAGAGTTTTCAGGAGTGAAGTCCAGAATTTGGATGTGAAGATAAGTTCTCTGTCAGAAATGATTGTGGAGGGGAAAGTCCCATGAAATAACATCCCAAGGTGAGGACAGAACAGGAAGCGGTTGTAGAAGTCCATGCGATTTAGAAGAGGAGGATTTGCAGGTGTTGCAAATTGTGCAGTTTTTTATATATTCTTGATTTGTTTTGTAAGGCCAGGCCAGGCCAGTGAAAAGTTTTCTGATGGAATGTAGAGTTTTCAGAAAACTGAAGTGTCCAGCAGGTTTGGAATCATGGTATCTCTTTAAAATTTTGATATGGCAGGATGGTGGTACATAAATCTTAGTTCCGATGAAAGCCAAATCATCAAACCAGGTTGTTTGAATCTTTGTGTGATTTCAGCCAAGTGTCAGTTTGGTAGGCAGATTTGAGAGAATATTGGAAGGCAGAATCAAGTAGTGTTGAGGCTGCTTCACGTGCTTTTTGTTGTGCACGAGTAGTTACTTCTAATCCAAAATTGTCTGGAGAGAATAGAGGTTTTTCTGTTTATGTAGAAGAAGAAGAGGGAGGCTCATGGCAGAGTAGTCTTGACAGGGGATCTGCCAAAGTGTTACTTTTACCAGGCTTGAATACAATTTTGAACCTAAAGTGCTGGAAAAATTCAGCCCAGTGCGCTTGTTTAGGGGTTAGTTTTTTTGCTGCTTTTACTGTTTCAAGATTGCAATGGTCAGTCCAGACTTGAAATGGAATGTTAGAGCCCTCAAGGAGGTGTCTCCATGAGGAGAGTGCAAAATGGATGGCCATGGCTTCCTTTTCCCAAATTGGCCAGTTGCGTTGTGTGGCAGAGGATTTTTTGGAGATAAATGTGCATGGTTTTAGGTGGTTGTCTGTGTCATGTTGCAGAAGGATAGCTCCCATGGCGAAGTCAGAGGCATCAGTTTGAATTATGAATTCTTTGGCAGAATCAGGGAATAAGAGAAGAGGTTCAGAGGTAAATTTTTGTTTGAGGTTGTCGAATGCTGTTTGGCATTTTTCAGTCCATACGATGCGGTTGCATCAGCTAGACTTGGTGTCAGTTGTTTTTCAAAGAGGTCAGTGAAAGGGAGAGCGGTAGTTGCAAATCCTCCTATGAAGTTACAATAGAAGTTTGCAAAACCAAGGAATTGCTGGAGCTGTTTCCTAGTTTTGGGGGCTGGCCAGTTTAATATGGTTTCAATTTTGGCAGGGTCCATGTTTTGAATAATCATTTCGCAGATAAAATCTCTCAGATAAGAGCCGACCTGGATGCCGGTGTTATAGCAGAGGTTACAAATGAAGTGTCCGGTGACTCTGTGAACAGGATTATACTGGATCAGTTTCAGTCAGTGAGTACCGAGGACGTAGACAAGCTCCTTGGAAATATAAGAAAGACAACTTGCCCTCTTGATCTCTGCCCTTCATGGCTGGTCGTCCAGGGAGGAGTTGCAATTAAGACTCATTTAAGATATATTATTAATGCATCCCTCAGGGAAGGCAATTTTCCAGCTTGTTTAAAAGAAGTGATTATACAGCTACTTCTAAAAAGCCTTCCCTAGGTCCCCTAGATATGAATAACTATAGACCAGTCTCCCATCTCCCATTTTTAAGCAAGGTGATCGAGAGGACTGTTGGTCTTCAGCTCCAAGCTGTCTTGGATGAAACAGATTATCTAGACTCATTTCAAACTGGCTTCAGGGCAGGATATGGAGTCGAGACCGCCATGGTCGCCTTAGTGGATGATCTTCACCCAGGTATCGACAGGGGAAGTGTGACCCTGTTGGTACTCTTGGACCTCTCAGTGGCTTTCGATACCATAGACCATGGTATCCTTCTGGAACGCCTGAGAGGGCTGGGGATCGGGGGCACTGCGCTTAAGTGGCTCTGGTCCTACCTCTCAGGTAGATACCAGATGGTGATGGTTGGGGACAGTTGCTCCTCGAAAAAAGAGCTTAATTCTGGCATTCCTCAGGGCACTGTCCTGTCCCCAATGCTCTACATCAAACCTCTGGGAGAGATCATCAGGAGGCATGGAGCAAGGTGCTGTCGGTACGCTGATGACACTCAGATATATCTCTCCATGCCTCGGATAATAGCATCAACTAAGGGTGGCATCTCGCCTCTGAACAAATGTCTTGAAGCAGTAATGGACTGGATGAGGAAAAACAGACCGAAGCTGAATCCAGATAAGACGGAGGTACTTGCTGTTAAGGGCCGTAGCCCAGGTATGGAGGTTTGTCAACCAGTTCTAGATGGGGTCACACTTCCCCTGAAAGACTGTGTTCGCAGCTTGGGGGTGCTCCTGGACTCGCCACTTCAGATGACAGCTCAAATAGATGCTGATATGCCAGCTGCGCCCTTTCCTGGAGCTGGAACACCTAAAAACAGCGGTGCATGCGCTGGTAACTTCACGGCTTGACTTCTGCAATGTGCTCTACATAGGGCTACCCATGTGCTTAGTCCGGAAACTTCAATTAGTTCAGAATATGGCAGCCAGGTTGGTCACCGGAAGAGCTAAAACTGACCATATAAGGAATGTCACATGGAGAAGTAGAAGGGCCAGGAAGGAAACAGAGACTCTCAAACTACAGAATCGCTTCAACGTTCTTGGTGCTATGAAAGATGAGGAACACCAAAAGGAGGGAACAGAACAACAGCAAGAAGGAATCCAACTGCTGCAACTGGAACTTGAACACCAACAGGGCAGCATCCAACATCGGGAAGACCAGCACTCCCGGCCTCAACACAATGCCCAGGCAATCCTGGAAGAATCTCCTTGTCGAAGAACCCCGGACAGGCCTCAGAAGAGGCGAATTCTGGTGGTTGGGGACTTCTTGCTCAGAGGAACCGAACCGGCAGTTTGCAAACCGGACAAGCTCAATCGAGAGGTCTGCTGTCTTCCTGGGGCCAGGATAAACCACGTAACAGAGAGGCTAGCCAGGCTGGTCAAGCCCACTGACCGTAAGCCCCTCGTTTTGGTTCACGTTGGAACCAACGACACGGTGAAGCGCAGCTTTCACCACATCACAAAGGACTACAAGCTTATGGGGAGAAAGCTTAAGGACCTTGGTGCGCAGGTGGTCATTTCATCAATCCTCCCTGTTCAAGGATATGGTGCACGAAGGGAAAGGACAATAGTAGAGGTCAACAGCTGGCTCCGCACATTTTGCCGCCGCCAACAGTTTGGCTTTTTGGATCATGGCTTGAAATTCCAGGAACATGGGCTTCTGGTAAGGGATGGGCTGCACCTCACGAAACTGGGCAGGAACGTTTTTGCAAACAGTCTCACAAGGAGGATTAGGAGGGCTTTAAACTAAGTACAACTGGGGAGGGAGACAAGATTATTCAGGACAAGGACTCGGCAAGTGCAGGGGAAAAAGGCCCAAATGATATTGGCCAAGTAGGAATAGCATCCAATCGTGGGAGGGGTGGAAACAATGCTATGGGACTTGCAGGAAGGGCACGGGGACTTAAGTGTCTCTACACTAATGCACGGAGTATGGGAAACAAACAAGATGAATTCGAACTCCTAGTACAACAAAATAAATATGATTTGATAGGCATCACTGAGACCTGGTGGGATGAGTCTCACGATTGGAATGTAGGAATAGAGGGGTATAGCCTATTTTGTAGAAATAGACCAAATAAGAAAGGAGGAGGAGTAGCTTTATATGTCAAGGATGTTTTCACCTGTGAAGAGATCCATGACTTGAACACCGGAAGCCAGGTCGAGAGCATCTGGGTAAGAATTAAGGGAGCGAGAAACAATAGGGATATTATAGTGGGGGTTTACTACAGACCTCCAAGCCAGACGGAGGACCTCGATGGCGCTTTCGTAGACCAAATGACTGCACATTCAAAAAGGAGAGATACAGTAATAATGGGAGATTTCAACTACCCGGATATATGTTGGCAGTCAAACTCTGCAAAGGCGGCAAGGTCCAGCAAGTTTCTCGCTTGTCTTGCAGACAATTTCATGGTCCAGAAGGTGGAAGAGGCGACAAGGGGATCAAATATTCTGGACTTGATCCTGACCAACAGGGAAGACCTTGTTAATGACGTAGAACTGGTTGGATCTTTAGGAGAGAGTGACCATGCCCTATTAGAATTTGGCATTCAGTGGGGAAGAGAAGGCAAGTGTAGCCAGGCATTCGTCTTAGATTTTAAAAAAGCAGACTTCTGTAAACTGAAGGAGCTGCTGGCTGAAATCCCGTGGTCAAGAATAGTCAATGAGAAAGAAGTTCAGGATGCATGGGAGTTCTTTAAAAGGGAGGTACTGAAGGCACAGGCTAAAACTGTGCCATTAAGGAGGAAAAATGGAAGGCATCTGAACAAACTGGAATGGTTGACTAAAGAGCTCTCAGCTGAGCTCAGTGTTAAGAAAAACATGTACAGGAAATGGAAGAAGGGGGAAATCACCAAAGAAGATTATAAGCAAGTAGCCAGGAGATGTAGGTCAGAAAGGCTAAAGCACAGATCGAACTTAGGCTGGCCAGAGACATTAAAAACAATAAAAAGGACTTTTTTAAATATGTCGCAGCAAAAGGAAGAAGAAGGAGACAATAGGGTCACTGCGCAGGGAAGATGGTGAATTAATAACAGGAGGAAGAGAAAAGGCAGAACTCCTCAACACCTTCTTCGCCTCAGTTTTTTCCCAAAAGGATAAAAACGCTCAACCTGGCGGTTGGGGAGCAGGTGAGGAAGTGGGGGAAATGCAGCACAGAATAGGTAGAGAGGTAGTACAGGAATACCTGGCCACACTGGATGAATTCAAGTCTCCAGGGCCAGATGAATTGCATCCTAGGATTTTAAAAGAACTAGCAGAGGTCATTGCGGAACCTCTTGCTATAATCTTTGAAAACTCTTGGCGGACCGGAGAAGTTCCGGCAGACTGGAGGAGCGCAAATGTTGTCCCCATCTTCAAGAAGGGAAAAAAAGAGGACCCAAATAATTATCGCCCAGTCAGCCTGACATCAGTACCTGGAAAGATCCTGGAGCGGATCATCAAACAGTCAGTTTCTAATTACTTAGAAAACAATGCCGTAATTACGAAAAGTCAACATGGATTTCTCAAAAATAGGTCATGCCAGACTAATCTTATCTCTTCTTATGATAGAGTTACTTGCTTGATAGATGTAGGGAATGCTGTGGACATAGTATATCTTGATTTCAGTAAGACCTTTGACAAAGTTCCCCATGACATTCTTGCAAAGAAGCTAGTAAGATGTGGACTGGACAGGGCTACTGTCAGGTGGATTTGTAACTGGTTGACTGACCGTACCCAAAGGGTGGTCACCAACGGCAGATTCTCATCCTGGAGAGAAGTGACTAGCGGGGTGCCACAGGGTTCTGTCCTGGGCCCGGTGCTGTTCAATATCTTCATTAATGACTTGGATGAAGGAATAGAGGGCACGCTGATCAAATTTGCAGATGACACCAAATTGGGAGGGGTTGCTAATACGCCTGATGACAGGATCAAAATTCAAAAGGACTTGGACAGATTGGAGAGCTGGGCCAAGGCTAACAAAATGAATTTCAACAGAGAGAAATGTAAGGTCCTACACTTAGGCAGAAAAAATGGTATGCAGAAATATAGGATGGGGGACACGTGGCTGGCTAACAGTACGTGTGAAAGGGATTTAAGAGTCTTCATAGACCACAAGCTGAACATGAGTCAGCAGTGTGATGCGGCAGCCAAGAAGGCCAACGCAATTCTTGGTTGCATCAATAGGAGTATGGTGTCTAGATCGAGGGAGGTATTGGTACCACTTTATTCTGCATTGGTTAGACCTCATCTTGAATACTGTGTCCAGTTCTGGGCACCCCAATTCAAGAAGCATACGGATAAGCTGGAGCAGGTCCAGAGGAGGACAACCAAAATGGTGAGGAGCCTGGAAGCCATGCCCTATGAGGACAGACTTAGAGAGCTGGGTATGTTTAGTCTGCAGAAGAGAAGGTTGAGAGGGGACATGATAGCCATGTTTAAATATTTGAAGGGGTGTCATGTCGAGGAGGGAGTGGGCTTGTTTTCTCCTGCTCTTGAGACCAGGACAAGGAGCAATGGATGCAAGCTGCAGGAGGGGAGATTCCGCCTGAACCTCAGGAGGAATTTCCTGACGGTCAGGGCTGTCCGACAGTGGAATGTGCTGCCACAGAGTGTGGTGGAGTCTCCTTCTTTGGAGGTTTTTAAGCGGAGGCTGGATGGCCACTTGTCGGGAGTGCTTTGAGGGTTTTCCTGCATGGCAGGGGGTTGGACTGGATGGCCCTTGTGGTCTCTTCCAACTCTACATTTCTATGATTCTATGATTCTAACACCAATTCTGAAGTCCTTACATTGGCTGCCTATTAGTTTCCGGCACAGTACAAAGTGTTGGTTCTTACCTTTAAAGCCCTCTATGTCTTGGGGCCAGCCTACCTGCGGGATCGGCTTCTCCCATATAATCCACCCCGCACACTAAGGTCCTCTGAGAGGAATTTACTGCAGCCAGTCAGAACTAGGTTGGCTGCGGTTACCCAGAGGACCTTCTCTTCGGTCGCTCCCAGATTATGGAATGGCCTGCCGGAGGAGACCCGGCACATTACCAGTCTTGACTGCTTTAAAAAAGCAGTCAAGACTGATCTCTTCCAACAGGCCTTCCCAGACTAGTACTTCCACCGCCTCCCACCAACTGTCTTGTTGTTCTTTAAATAGTTGATTGTTCTTAATTGTTAATTGTTGTATGTTTTAGGGGGTAGGTTTTAGTTGGGTTGGTGGGTGGGGAGGATTGGGTATGTTTTTAATGTAATTAATGTATTATTGTTGTTCGCTGCCTCAATCCATGGGGAGAGGTGGGATAGAAATAAATTTTATTATTATTATTATTATTATTATTATTATTATTATTATTATTATCATCATCATCATCATCATCATGGTGTTTTGGCAAATGCGGTACCCTAAATAATAAAAAATCTGAGTGTGAAACTCGCACGTTGACGGTTTAACAAGTTCATTGTCTATGAGTCTTTGCAGCACAGTGCGTATGAGCTTGGTGTGTTGTTCAAGAGTTTCTGAATAGATTAAAATGTCATCTAGGTAAACAACAACACCTTCGTAGAGGAGATCTTGTAATACAGAATTGAGAAACATTTGGAAAGCAGCGGGACCATCTTGTAATCCAAAAGGGAGAACTGTCCATTGGTAGTTTCCCAGTGGGGTTGAGAAGGTAGTCAACCACTCACTGTCGGGATCCATGCGTATTCTGTGGAAGGTGTCCTTGAGGTCTAATTTTGTAAAGAACTTGCCTTTTATCAATTGATTTAAGATATCCTTAAAGGAATCAGATATTAGGCAGTACTGCCTGATTAATTAAATTGTAGTTTATGATAAGCCTCGGTCCTCCTCCATCCTTTTTATTGTGGAAAAATATTGGACTGGCAATAGGAGCAGATGAGGGTTTTATAAATCCACGTTGTACGTTCTTGTTCAGGAATCTTTTTAGAAGATCATGTTCTTGGTCGTTCATTGGATATATTTTTGGTTTGGGAATTTCAGCCCCTTCTATTAATCTGAGTTTGCAACCAAAGTCTCTATGAGGGGGCAGTTTGTCTGCTTCATGGTCCTCAAAACCTTTTCTCAAGTCTCGGTACTCTAATGGAATTTTCTGCATCTCCTTGGGACTCAAACTGAGTGCCGAGTTAGGGCGGGTTTGTTCGGGCATTTGGTTTACATCATAGGTATGCTTGACTAAGCCTTGTTTCCAGTCAATTTGAGGATTGTGTTGTTTTAGCCATTCGTACCCAAGGACTACTTGAAACCCGATTTTGTTGGGCACTAAGAAACGTAATTTCCCCAGATAGTTTCCCACTTGAACAGGGATAGGTTTGGTCTTTTCCTGTACAGGGCCTCCTGCCATGGTTGAGCTGTCCATTTGAGATAACTTGACAGCCTTTTTTAGGGGTTCAAACTTTACGGCAAGTTCTTTTGCCACAGCAGGATTTAATAGACGGTTGTACAGCTTGAGTCAACTAAGGCCCTGTACACTCGTAATTTCCCATCATTTCTTTGTAAGGCTACTGTTACATATGCATGGATTTTTGGTGGTACTTAGATTAGCGGACTCTTCGGACTCATCACTGTCCGAGTTGGATGTGGGCAGTAGGCTGTCTTCACCATCGCAAGTTCCAGCAGCGGTTCCATCGGCTGGGCGTTTGGTTGCCGGCTTCGGGGTGTCAGCCTTATGGGACACAAGTCCGGTGGTGGGGGTGCCCGACTTTTCTTCAGTGGGTTTCTTTGATCCCTGGCATTCGCTGGCGATGTGGCCTTTCTTCCCAAATTGGAAACAAGTGCCTTCTTTTGAGTCGTTTTTTCTTTTCCTCGCTGCTCAGGAAAGTGGTTTCTCGCAGTTCCGGGATGCAGCGACTGCTTTGCCTTTCTTGTGCTTGCCTTTGCCGGGTAAGCTGGACACTCTCCATGATGCTTTCCACTTCTCTGGCTAGTTTCATCCATCACAGGAGGCTGGCAGGATCCCCTTGGGTCAGGCACCGATCCAAGATGATGGGATTCAATCCATCTCAGAAAAATTGCTTGAGGATGTCATCTTTCCATTCCAGAACCTTAGTGGCTAACTTTCTGAATTCTTGCACGTACTTGCCAACAGTTCCTTTTCCTTGGTATAGTTTCTTCAGCTGGTATCTGGCTTGTTCTTGAAAGAATGGATCCTCAAATCTTTTTCTGAGTCGATGCATGAACAGCTGCAGGTCAGCTGTTTCCTCGGCTCCTGAGTCGAACAAGCTGGTGACCCACTCCGCTGCTTCTCCTTTGAAGTACTGGCTCAGGTATCTAATTCTAGCAGCATTGTGAGGGAAACTGTTCCCGTATCGATCATGTAGTTGGAGGTCATGTTGAGAAAGTATGACAGTTTGGCTCCATCACCACTGTATGTGGTTTTCAACTCTTGGGAGGGTCGGGGCCCTACTTGCAGTGCCGGTATCCCGGGAGGTGCAGGTGTCGCCACCACCGGAGCAGCTGCCGCTGCGGGAGCCTGGGGCGGCGCTCATCCAACCTGAGGGACCAGGAGTCTCCAGTTGTGCAGCTGAGCTCGCAATTTGGAAATTTCTTCTCTCTGCTTTTCCGCTTCTTCTTCTCTGGCTAGAAGTTGTTCCATTATGCTGGTCTCGACAACAGATGTATCCCCTCTTGTAGTCCAGTGTCGGTGGTGCTGAACAGTTTCTGATCTCTCGCCCCAGGCCCAGGTTTGGACTCCAGTCGGAGGGATCAAAAGTCGTGTCTTGGGTTTGCATCAGGAGCCAGGCTAGGGACTGTCTCATCTCTTTTGGCGATTTCCTCGCCTGGAGCTTCGACGGCTCCGCCAGATGCTCCCTTGTCTTCAGGGTCTTCTTCACTTATTTGATACATGTTGTTATTTTTGCAAGAGTTTGCTCACTCTGTCAGGAACCAAATTCACACGCACAAATGTAACAGTGCTAATACACTATTTATTAGGAGTGTGATACATAGTACAGGACTTCAGTGAGCGAACTGAAGGCAATTGGCAAAATCCAAACATTAAAAGTAAATAGTCTCCCATCCCACTCGCAAGAGACCTTGGAGTTCAGGTTTCAGCTTAGCAGCGCTTATCACTACATTTCTAGCTTTGTTTATCTAATGGTCTCTGGTTCTCATACCTTGTTACAAGCAAGCAGCTAATTAACTCCTACTACATGTCCCATAACTGAAATACGGAAGGCTACCCGACACCCACAGCTCACAAGGCAATGCAAGGGAGGCAGGAGGGTGGGTGGGTGAGTGGGTTCTGGCTGTATGCTGGCAAACAGAAAGGGGGGAGCGAGAGTGAAAAGATGGTGCCGCCAACCCACCCTACCCTATACCAGGATGGAGGCTGTCTGAGGTGAATAATCTGGAGCAAAGGGTGAGGAGGCCAAGACTATCTATCCACTCCTGGGCAGGAGGGCTGCCTATCCCCCTGCCTGCTTTCCCGTGGGGGTGAAAAGAGTCCCGCAGATCGTGCTTCTTCATCTGGGGCTGCTGCGCCACCTCCTCCTCCTCTTCAGCGAGGGACAAAGCTGAGCTGGTAGGGCTTGGGGGCAATGGTCAGGAACCCCACGGAGGGAGACAGATCCAGGTCTTCCGGAGGCACAAGGGGCCTCAGCTGGAAACGCTGCAGCAGAGTGGCCAGGCTCACAAAGATGGTCATGTTGGCCAGCCGTTCACCGAGGCACGCCCGCTGGCCTGCGAGGAACAAGGGGGAGCATCAGTGGGGCTGGCAGGAAGAGGTCTGGACGGGATCGGGTGGGGAGGGGGGCATCTAGGCGTATGGCTGCTGCTTCCGCTGCTGCCCTTAGCCAAGCAGGGGTGAGAGGAGCCCCCGGAAGACCCACAGGGCTCTCTGCCCATGTGGGAGATGCCCTTAAGTACAGCATGCTCGCCTCTGGTTTCCTTGAAGTCGTGTCTGTTCAGTTCATTGTAAAACATACCCGGGGTGGCTGTGCTGGCCATACAGCAAAATGCAGTAACACCCAAAATCCACAAAACCACAACGCCTTTACTGGGCCAAATACATCATGCAAACTTTTGAAGCTCCATTGGCTTCTTCACCAGGCAAAGGTGCTAAAAATTATAGAGGACAAGGGAAAAAATTGCAATGTTAAGATCATAGGCCTACATTTTCTCAAGATACTGTTTTTGCTGTTGTCTGTCACTTAAGATGGTCTGGAGGGATATCTCTGCAGGGAAAAGCCACTCCTTGCTTTGGCCATGCGGATCCCGGAAGACAAAGAGTCGTAAAATCTGAGCAATTAAAAAAAAAAGCTACGAAAAGGAATTCTAAAGAAGGAAGAGCCAAGGGACTGCGACTTACTTTTTCCTTTTAAAATTTCTTATTTATAGTACTTCGCAACGAAAGTCTACAATACATAACTACTTCCCTACAGTCACCTCTACCCAACTAGACTAGGTCATCTACACATTTATTATACCAATATACTTTATGTTTATGGGCTGTGGACCTAGATTTGGCATTTGTGTGGTATACTTGCGCTTACCCTGCGAGGTTGGTAAGGAAACTGCCCATTGCCTGACTCACCAGCTTTAAGTATTACTTTGCCTTGATGATTGAACACGCCACTTCTTTGTTACTTTATACCTTATATAATGCCGTGATAGCATGTAGTGTTTTGGTTTCGCTACCCTATAGCATTCTGTAATTCATACAACTCATACCATGTTACTTGCAGCCTGATGCCATGTAATAATACTTGTATTGCTTTACTTTGTACTGTGAGAGGATGATGGGAATGGCTGGGTGTGCTGGGAAGAAGAAAGATCTTACATCTCTGCTGGGCTGTGAATCCAGCTGACCGTTGAGTCTCCAAGGTCAAATTCTTGGCGCGAGCATGAGAATAACAGCAAGCAGAAACAAGCTTGAGAAACTGTGTTGTCACGCTCAGTTGCTGAACAGAGTCACTGCGCAAACTAAATTTGAAATGTATTGCTATATAATGCTGTAAATGAACAGGTTGCTTACCTGTAACTGTGGTTCTTCGAGTGGTCATCTGTGCCCTTACACACTAGGAGCTTTCGCGCAAGCGCGGTACTGTTCGGAAAATTCTAGAGCTTAGTAGCTTGGCGGGAACCCCTCCCCCCATGTATCCACTGAGCATGCTCAGCCCGCCGAGCAACGGTCTCTCCTCAGTTTTACAAGTCCGCCGAAAAAGGGGACCTGAGAGTGAGGGGACGGTTGGGTGGGTGTGACCACTCGAAGAACCACAGTTACAGGTGAGCAACCTGTTCTTCTTCTTCGTGGTCTCTGTGCCTTACACACTAGGAGGCTTTGTAGCTTACCAGAAGGATGGTGGGTCAGGTCCCTAGAGTACGGAGGCCAGCACCGCTCGTCCAAACCGGGCATCCCTCCTGGACCGAGAGTCCAGCCGATAGTGGCAGATGAAAGTCGAGGGCCTGGACCAGGTCGCCACTCGACAAAGTTCCTGAAGGTCCACACCTCGCAAGAGGGCTGCTGAGGATGCCACAGCTCTGGTGGAGTGTGGCCGAAGCAAGTCAGGAGGAGGCTGCTTGGCCATTTCATAAGCAAGCAGAATTGTATGGGCCACCCACTTGGAGAATCTCTGGGTGGACACCTTGCGGCCCCTGCGACGCTGACTGTGACAGATGAACAGGTGGGGAGTCTGCCTGTAAGCCGCAGTCCTCTGAGTGTAAAAGACAAGGCCCTTCGAACGTCCAGGGAGTGCAAAGACCTCTCAAGAGGGGTCATCGGATTAGGATAGAAGGTAGGAAGGATGATGTCCTGGTTAAGGTGGAAATGAGAGACGACCTTCGGGAGGAAAGAAATGTCCGGGCGGAGAACCACCTTATCCCGGTGAAAAACCAGGAAGGGGTCGTTGACACGTAGCGCTGTCAATTCGCTGGCACGCCTGGCAGAGGTGACAGCCACCAGGAAAGCAGTCTTAAGAGTCAGGAGCCTATCATCGACAGTGGCCATAGGCTCAAAGGGTGGTCTTGTAAGTTGAGAGAGTACCAGAGATAGGGACCAGGGAGGCAACGGCAGCGATACCGGCGGGTATAGATGGTGAAGTCCCTTCAGGAACTGTTTCATCGTGGCATCCCGGAAGAGCGCTGCCGAAGGAGAGCCTTGGGGTTGGTAGGCCACAGTGGCAGACAGGTACACCTTCAACGAGGAAAATGAGAGATCCTCTTGTTTCAAGTGAAGCAAGAAGCGGAGCACTGTACCGAGAGCAACTGGCGATACTGTGTCTCCATGCTCCTCCGCAAAAGTCACGAACCACTGCCACTTGTTGGCATAGTTGCGGCGGGTCGATTCCTTTCTGGCCGTGGTAAGGACATCCTGGATAGCGGGATCGTCTAGGGCGCTATCCTCCATGCGTGCAGGGCTAGGAGAGGCAGGTCGGGATGCAGAACGCGACCGCCGGAGTGAGACAGCAGGTCGGGTGCTGTCGGAAGCCTGAGCGGCCATCCCCGAGAGGCCTCGAGCAGCGGGGCGAACCAATGCTGCCTCGGCCAATATGGGGCGACCAGGATGGTGTCAGCTCAGTCCGCCAGGATCTTGGCTACCACCCTGCCCAGCAGGGGGAACAGTGGGAAGATGTACAGGAGACCCTCTGTCCGTCGGTACTGGAACGCGTCGCCGAGGGAGTTCGGCCCCTGGCCAGCTCTCGAACAGTACCGGCGGCACTTGGCGTTCGACACCGTGGCGAAGAGATCGACGTCAGGGTCGCCCCAGCGGCACCATATCAAGTGGAACGCGTCCTCCGAGAGGGACCACTCGTGGTTGGTAGAAGTGTCCCTGCTCAGGGCGTCTGCTGTTGTATTCTCCTGTCCTGCCAGGTGGACGACAACGGGGTGAACTTGGAGGGACACGCACCAGTCCCAGAGCTGGAGAGCGATGGTGAGGAGCGTGGTAGAATGGATCCCTCCCTGTCTGTTGACATAACACACCGCCGTGGTGTTGTCGGTCAGGATCAGTACGGCTTGTCCAGCAACCAAATTGCGGAACGCTCTCAGAGCTTTCCCGATGGCTAGGAGCTCGAGGGCATTTATGTGGAGAGCGGTCTCGTCGCCAGTCCATCGACCTCGGACTTTGAGGTTGTCGCAATGCACTCCCCATCCGAAGAGGGAGGCGTCTTTCGTGACTGTGAGCCGAGGGGTCAGTCGTCTGAACGGCATCCCGGACAGGAGATGACAGTATGAGAGCCACCACAGCAGAGAGCAACGTACTGGTGTCGGCAGTCGAAGTCGCAGGCGCTGGTCATCTCAGAGCGGATTGAAAGCTCTGACAAACCAGTGTTGTAGGGGCGTGCTCGCAGCCTTGACAGGTACGTGACGGCCGTGGTGGAGGCCATGTAGCCCAGGAGCTGTTGTATTTTCCTTGCCGATATCGTTGGGGCATCAGACGGCTGCAGCAGATCGGCAAAGGGTGCGAGCCCGCTCCAGAGGCAGGTAGGCCCTGGCCGAGACCGAGTCCAGGGTGGCTCCGATGAAGTCCAACACTCTTGCCGGCTAGAGGTGTGACTTCTTAGGGTTGATCCGAAGACCCAGGCGGGTCAGGAAGGACAGCGTTAGATGGATATCCGAGTACAGTTTGCTTTTGCAGGATGCTACCAGCAGCCAATTGTCCAGGTAGGGGAAGACGGTGATGCCCTTCATCCGCAGGTGAGAGACCACAGGGGCCATGCACTTCGTGAATACCCTCGGTGCGGTGTAGAGGCCAAACGGCAGCACCCGGTACTGGTAAGAGGTGCCGTCGATCGCAAACCGAAGGTATCGTCTGTGCTGCGGACGGATGGAAATGTGGAAGTAAGCATCCTGCAGGTCGATGGAAGCGAACCAGTCTCCCTGGCGGAGGAAGGGTAGGATCGTCGACAAGGTGACCATCTTGAACCTCCTGGGGCGGATGTATTCGTTTACCCCTCGGAGATCCAGAATGGGTCGTAGGGTCCCGTCCGACTTCGGTACTGTGAAATACCGGGAGTAGAAGCCGGTGGTAGTGGCCAAGGGTGGGACCGGCTTGATCACTCCCTTCTGCAGGAGGGACTGGATCTCCTCCAGCAGAGCTGGGCTGGCCTGGGTGGAGTAGAAAACACCTCGAGGTGGAATACTTGCAAACTCGATGGTGTAACCAAGCCGAACAATGGTGAGCACCCAAGAGTCTAACGTGATCGATCGCCACGAGTCGAGGTGTTTGGCCAGTGTGGGATGGTTCATTAGGGCTGATGGCAGACGGAAGGTTGGCTGAGATAGAGTCCTGCAGATCCCATCAAAAGTGGGATTTCGATCCCGACGAAGACTTCTTGGAAGTCGTCTGTTGGCCCTGTGCCGGACGCCTGGAGGAGGATGTGGTGGGAGTCCTAGAGGATCCAGACCTGGGAGAGCGAGGTCGGAAGCTCACAGAGGACGAACAGCGCCACGCAGGTCGCGGGCCACAGCGGGACTGCGGAGGCTGGCGGATTCCCATTTTCTTGGCCATCAGATGGGCCTTGACGATGTGGTCCATCGCCTCATCCGTTGACGCATTGAAGAGACCCTTGCCGTCGAATGGGAGGTCCTCAATGCGTTTCCGTGTGTCCTCCTGAAGGCCTGAGGATCGTAGCTAGGCATATCTTCGGAGCGTGACAGAGCCGACCATGACTCAAGACGCCACCTCCACAGAATGTCTCGAGAAGATGATCTGTTGGTTCGCGAGCGCTACTGCTTTGTTGTAGAATTGGTTAGCGCTCGCCCTATTCTCCTCCGGAACAGTAGAGAGAATAGGGGCGAACTTGTCGAGAAGACTGCACAGGTAGGCTGCCATGCAAGCTTGGGTGTTGGACACTCTCGCCACCAAGGAGGAGGCAAAATAGAACCTCCTTCCGAAAGTGTCCAAACGACGCCCTTCCTTGTCCGGCAGTGTCATGTGGGGCCTGGAACCGCCTTTGGTCTGCACCGATTCCACCACCACTGAGTTGGGCTGAGGATGATTGAAAAGAACTCAGCATTCTCCTTCTGAGTCCGATAGAGGTGTTCCAGCCTGTGTGGTATAGGCTGGCCAGATGACGGCTGAGACCACAGATGTTTGAGGGCCTCCATCAAGGTGAGCAGGAACGGTAGTGGGGCTGTCGCGGAGGGCGGGTATCCACATAGTGGAAAACCAGATCCTGCACCGCCAGAGCTGGTTCCGCCATCTTCAGACCCAGGGCTTTCGACATCCGAAGGAGAATGTCTGAGAACTGTCGCACATCCTCAGGAGCCGACTCGAGCTGGATCCCTGAATGCCAGGGGAGGGGACTCATGCGAGATGGGTGTAGAGTCTTTAGAGTCCAACTCAGAGTCGTAATCTTGTGATGACGCCACGGAGGACCTATCAGGAGAGCGGTCCGACCGGTGCGCAGGTGATCAAGTGATTGGGCGTGAGATGGTACCGGCAGTGAGACCGTCTTCTGTGCCGCAAATGGTTGCGCAGCAGTCGCCGGATGAACCAGCGAGGACACTGGACACGGAAGCACCTGACTAACAGTGGCGACCGCAGAAGAAGAAGCCTGGGTGGAGACAGCCTGAGATGCCGGGCGAGACCCGTAGACGTCACCCGTGGAGGTGGAGAAATCGGCCGGTGACAGGGGGAAGGCTCTTGGGACCGACGATGTTGAGGTGCTCGTCTCGGGGAGCGCGATGGAGTACGCTCACGGCGAGGGTGATGTTCAGTTTTCCTGGAGGGTGATCTGGAGTGGCGATAAAGGGACCTGCGGCCAACATCAGGGTGGTAACGGTCCCGGTAAGAAGGGGAGTATGACCTGTACGAGCCAGGATACTCCCTCCAGACATGCTCCCGGCCATATCTCAAGGCGAGTCCCGAGGTGGCTGTGGCCATCCTGGATAGTCTTCCCGATGTCTTTGGGGGGGATCATCTATATTCGGGACGGTCCCTCGGTCGTCACGGGCCCGGTGCTCAAAATCCTGACGACGTGGGGAGGGATGCACAGTCTCACGCTCTGAATAAACCGGGCGGTCCCAATATTCAGGGAAGAGCTGCCAGTGGTGTGAGGAAGCACGCCGTTCAGGCGAAATGCTTCTACCGACAGAACCTCAAGATGTCAGCGAGGTCTGGGGAGCAGGTGGACTATCCTCCGAGCGGGCTGCCAGAACAGGGCGTCCGGTCAGAGAGGTCTCTTCCTCCAAAAGCGGTGGCTCCGAGAGAGTTGGAGAGGCCACGGGGTCGTCCACATCAGAAACCTCCAAGATCACTTGGGGTTCTGCGACCTCACCGGGATCGACCGTGGGCTGGGTCGAAGTGGAAGGTGGAGTAAGGACAGGTGGGGCTAGCCGGAGACCCACGCTTGTCGTTCCTCTTCTTCTTCTTCTTCTCCCTCTCTTTTTCGGACTCCGAAGTCACCGGGCGCTTATGTTGGGCTGCCGTAAGTGTCTTAGAGGGCTTGGCACCCTGCAAGCCCGCAGGAGCCTCTCCAGGAGTCACAGGTGAGGAAGCCGCCGAGATCTTCAGTATCCTCGGTTGCTTATGCACCGGTACCAAGCCCGGTACCATCGGTGTGACAGGATCGGAAGGTGCAGAAACCACTGGGAGTGCGGTCGCAGGTTGGGTCTTTGCCATCTTCGACGGGCTCCTTACTGGGGCAGAGTCTTGAGGAGACAAAGACTGCTCCCAACAGAAAGACTTGAGGCGTGCCAGCCGGTTCCTCAGAGTCTGCGAGGTGAAGTCCTTGCAAATGGGGCAGGCTCTGATGTTATGAGCCTCGCCCAAACAAAGAAGACACTAAGACACTCGCTGTGCCGGTCGGAAGTAGTGACTTTACGACCACACTTCTTCCAGGGTTTGAAAAGGGTCGACATAGAAGTCCAAAGGAGAAGAGGAAGAGTTGAAGACAGACGAAGAGACGCGATGAACGACGAAGACGAGGGGGGGAGGTTGGCAAGTCGGGGTCAGAAGTCCCAGGAAAAAGGGGACAAAAGCACCAAAGCGACAAACCAGTCCGTAATCCATAAAGAGGAGTCCAAATGCCAAAAACCGAGTCGAAAAACCAGAAAGACTTGCAGGAAAGGCCAAAGAAGAAACGCTCTAAGCTTAGAACCTTCATACGCGATGGAGGACGAGAAAGAACTGAGGAGAGACCGTTGCTCAGCGAGCTGAGCATGCTCAGTGGATACATGGGGGAGGGGTTCCCGCCAAGCTACTAAGCTCTAGAATTTTCCGAACGGTACCGCGCATGCGCGAAAGCTCCTAGTGTGTAAGGCACAGAGACCACGAAGAAGAACCTTTGTTCCTTCAGTTCTGGCAACTTTTGCAATATGTTCTGTACCTTTCTCTTTTACTTACAAAGTAAAGGCTTCTGAAACACTGTGAGCAATTTTCTTTTTCTGAGTTTTCAAACTCTTTTTCAGGACGATATGTATTTGATTCCACAATTTTTTGGCCTTATCATATGTCCACCATATACGGTAAAAAGTTCCCACATGCTGCTCACATTACAAATATTAATTTATTTGATATAATGTCCATCAATAACATACAATTAATGTTTGTCTAAAGAACAGCCAGATATTTCAATTTTTTTTCTTAATTTTAAAATTAGATTCTTGAAAGAAAACATCTTGTTCCTGGCCTTCTCTCTCTCTTTTTTTTTTGTCAGAATCATCATTTTCGATAGTTTATCTTAAAACCTGCCATGTTTCCAAATTCTTTTATTCAGTGCAAGAAAACTTGTATACATTCATGTAGGAAAATCACCAAGTCATCCACAAATGCTTTTTTTATTTTTCCTTTTTAACTCTTATTTCCTTTATTAATTCATTTTTTCTTATTTCTGTATTCAGTACTTCCAAGGTCAATATAAAAAGTAGAGGAGAAAGAGGGTACTGTTGTCCAGTGTCCTTTCGGATTTCAGAGGGATTACTCAATTCTCCATTGATCAAGATGCAAGTAATCTGTTCCTTGTATTTAGCTTTTGTTCATGTAATAAAATTGTCCCCAAGTTGCATTTTTTAGCACTCCAAACAGAAAACCCAGTTCAAATTGTCAAGGGCTTTTTCCTGCATCCAAGAATATAAGTGCAGCTTGTTTCTCACTGTGATAGTCTAATTACTCTAAAATATCCAGAACACATCTTGCATTATCTCATAGTCGTCTTTGGGTAAGAACCTTCCTTGATCTTTGTAAATGAAATCTTGTAGAATTCTCTTTAATCCTTTGGCCAAAATTGTTGCAAAAGGCTTCTAGTCATTATTCAGCTGTGAAATAGGCCTATATGTTTCAGTCAGACTATGTCCTTCTTTTGTAATCAATACTATTGTAGCTTCTCTTCAAGATTCTTGTATTTTTTTTGGACTATGAATTGAATTCATTAATTTCTGTCAGGGTAAATATAATTGTTTCTCAAAGATTTTATAACAAGATACTTTAACTCCATCCCTGCTTTAATTTTTTTAATAGCCGTGGCAATTTCCTTTATCGTTATCAGTGTGTTCATCATTTGTTTTTGAGATTCTGAAATCTCCGGTAAAGATTCTTTATCCAAATATTCTTCAATCTTCTCCAAAAATGTTTGTTGTTTCTTATATAGTTCTGTATAATATTGATAAAACTCTTTTCTGACGCTGGGTCCAACACATATAGTACGTTTTCCTCTCTGTATCCTTAATATAAAGCTTCCTCCCTCCCTCCGCCTTCAAATTATATACCAGCCACCTTCCTGATTTATTAGCAAATTCAAAAATGTAATTTTTCTCTATTTCTCCCATACTTCTTCAACACCTCTTCTTTTCAATTGATCTCATCTAGAAGGAAGTGCATCCCCCCCCCAGCACCTCCATTTTAATTATAGCATTCTGCTGAATTAGGCATTTCTTCATATATGCTTTACTGGCATCCCACACGATTCCATTATCTGTCCACTTTTCTAAGTTGTCTTCACTGAGTCTTTTTTAAACAGTCTTTTATACCACCTTTCCATCTTGAAGTAAGGAATCGTTATGTCTCCAACAACCTCCCAGTCATCTTCTTTTCAACATTAAAATTACTGAATTATGATCTGACAAAGTTCTGGGTAAAATATCTTCTTTCTTTATATTTACAGCCAGTGATTTTGAATTCAGAATCATGTCAGTTCTTGAGAATGAATTATGCTTGTCCAACAAAAAGTACAGTTTTTAGCATACTTGGAGCTCATGCACTAACTCCAGCACATTGTGGATTAATAACTCCATTCCAATCTCCATGCTGTATCAAATTTTCAATGGAATGATTGTGCAATTTCTCTAATAGCTTCTCGTAAAAGCTTGCCTTATTTTCTGTTGGAGTATAAACTCCTACAACAAGAATTTTAATCCCATTCTCAGTTTGAACTTCCATGTATCTACTTTCTTGATCTTCAGACTTCAGCTTTCTGGTAATAACTTGGGATTAACGTACATAACAAACTCCCTTTTTCCTTTGTTGACACTGAGATTAATTGTTTGTCAAGCTTTGAATATTGTAAATATTTAAGATATCTTTTTCTGACATGTGTTTCTTGCAGATAGGCTATTATCTCATTTCAGTTCTTTCAAATAGAGAAATATTTTGGATTTTTCAACAGGGATATTTAGACCTTTAATGTTTAAATCAAACATTTCAGGTCCATTTTAACCTTCAGGGTTACAGTAGTCCATACCCGCAGTGCCTCTCACTTTATCATCCAAAGCGTTGCCTTTATCCTTGCCTTCATCTTTGTCTTGGACTTGCTCTTCCTTCCTTCCTTCTTCCTTCCTTCCTTCCTTCCTTCCTTCCTTCCTTCCTTCCTTCCTTCCTTCCTTCCCTGTGTTTGTCCTAGATCTTTCTTAAACATACACATAAAACCTTTGGCTTTCTGTATTGTGTTCACTACAGAGCGCCTTTGTTACATTCAAATGCATGGCAGAATGGGGTTGGAGTCAATGCCCTTTCCAATGGTCTCTTCCAGCCCTATGATTCTATGAATTCCTTTGGGTGTCCACCATCTAAATGGAACCCCGCTCTATCTCAATTTCTCCATTAAAAATTATATTCTCTCTTCTTGCCAAGATTCCTTGTTAGAATCTCTTTAAATAACAACCTGAGTTCCATCTATGTTCATTCTTTTCTCAAAATGAACTTGATCTCTAGTCTGTTTTCACACATCACACCTCTAGGCAAGTCTTTCTGTCTAAAAGCTCTCAAAGAAATGTGACAAACTCTGCTGATCTGTCTCTCTGTCTCCTCCCTTTCCATATCCAGTAGATCTGCCAACGCTTCTATCGCTCATTCCTGGAGGTTCTTCTTTGATTTTTCTGATACTGATCTGAATCTCAAGCAGCTTTCTCTTTCATGTAGTTCTGTCAAAGCAACTGCACTTCCCTTTCCAATTTATCCATTATTAAGTTGAAATCCTCTGTTTTCTGTTACAAAGTCTGCATTCTTGAAATCACTTTGCTTATTTCTGTAGCTATCTGGGAAAGATTTCTTTACATCCGTTCACCTCTGCTCTTACTTTTTCCATCTCTCTTTTCACCTCCTGAAATATATTTTCCCCTGCCTGTTCTGTTTGGCTTTCAAATTTGGTCATCTGCATTGTCATCTGTGACATCTGAATCTTTAAAACCTGGGGCTCATCTGTAAATTTCTAAGTTATCTTTGAAGTCTTGCTAGATGTATCCACTGATCTCTCTCACTCTTGTGTGTCCCCTGTTCCTTCTGGTTTGGGTTTTGCTTCTATTCTACAGATGCACAATTGACCAAGCAGTGTCTTCAATATCTTTAATCCAATCTCAGTTCATCAAAATAAAAACCTTCTGTAGTCTGGCCACTCACCATAGTATCAGTTTTTAAATCCTCTGTTTCCTTTGCACAATATTCAGTCTGTTAGAAAGTACTTAGTCTTCCTTTGCTTCTACTGGACACCAGGTGGCAATGTCCACTAACTTTTCTCTTTAAGGGTCTGTTTCTAACATGTTTTCTGACACTGTGCTGGGCTGCAGGGCTGTTGACAGTTACTCACAACACCCTTCCCAGGATCTGCTCTCCTTCCAATAAATGCTTTATCTTCTTATAATTTTTATAGTCTCAATTCCAAAATATTATAGTTTCTCCTCAAACAGCTGTATTGTTAAAATACTGTATCTTTAATTCCCCAGTGTTCATTAGACATACCTAGATTAATAGAATCATAGAGTTGGAAGAGACCCCAGGGACCATCCAATCCACCCCCCTTCTGCCATGCAGGAACCCACATCAAAGCCCTCCCTTTGACAGATGGCCATCCAGCCTCTGCTTATAAACCTCCAAAGAAGGAGACTCCACCATACACCAAGGCAGCATATTCCACTGTCGGACAGCAATGCAGTAATCACGAGAAGTCAACATGGATTTCTCAAAAATAAGTCATGCCAGACTAATCTTACCTCTTTTTATGATAGAGTTACTAGCTTGATAGATGAAGGGAATGCTGTGGATGTAGCATACCTCGATTTCAGTAAGGCCTTTGACAAAGTTCCCCATGACCTTCTCGCAAAGAAACTAGTAAAATGCGGGCTGGACAGGGCTACTGTTAGTTGGATTTGTAATTGGTTGACTGACCGAACCCGAAGGGTGATCACGAATGGCTGCTTCTCATCCTGGAGAGAAGTGACTAGCAGGGTGCCACAGGGTTCTGTCCTGGGCCCGGTGCTGTTCAATATTTTTATCAACGACTTGGATGAAGGAATAGAGGGCATGCTCATCAAATTTGCAGATGACACAAAATTGGGAGGTGTTGCTAATACGCCAGAGGACAGGATCAAAATTCAAAATGACCTGGATAGATTGGAGAGCCAGGACAAGGCTAAGAAAATGAAATTCAACAGAGAGAAGTGTAAGGTCCTACACTTAGGTAGAAAAAATGAAATACAGAAATATAGGATGGGGGACACATGGCTGGATAGCAGTACGTGTGAAAGGGATCTAGGAGTCTTAATAGACTACAAGCTGAACATGAGTCAGCAGTGTGATGCGGCAGCCAAGAAAGCCAATACAATTCTCAGCTGCATCAACAGGAGTATGGTGTCTAGATCGAGGGAGGTATTGGTACCACTCTACTCTGCTTTGGTTAGACCTCATCTTGAATACTGTGTCCAATTCTGGGCACCCCAGTTCAAGAAGGACATGGTCAAGCTGGAGCAAGTCCAGAGAAGGGCGACCAAAATGGTGAGAGGCCTGGAAGCCATGAAGCCCTATGAGTATAGACTTAGAGAGCTGGGTATGTTTAGTCTGCAGAAGAGAAGGTGAAGAGGGGACACGATAGCCATGTTTAAATATTTGAAGGGATGCCATGTAGAGGAAGGAGAGGGCTTGTTTTCCGCTGCTCCAGAGACCAGGACATGGAGCAATGGATTCAAGCGGCAGGAAAGGAGATTCCACCTGAACCTCAGAAACAACTTCCTGACAGTCAGGGCTGTCCGGCAGTGGAATATGCTGCCTCGGAGTGTAGTGGAGTCTCCTTCTTTGGAGGTTTTTAAGCAGAGGCTGGATGGCCATCTGTCGGGAGTGCTTTGAGGGTGTTCCTGCATAGCAGGGGATTGGACTGGATGGCCCGTGTGGTCTCTTCCAGCTCTACATTTCTATGATTCTATGACAGGTCTGACCATCAAGAAGTTCTTCCTGAGGTTCAGGTGGAATTTCCTTCCCTGCAGCTTGAATCCATTGCTCCTTGTCCTAGTCTCTGGAGTGGTGGAAAACAAGCCCACTCCTTCTTCAACATTTCATGACATGGCATGACATCCCTTCAAATATTTAAGCATGGCAATCATGTCCCCTCTTAACCTTGTCTTTTGCAGACTAAACATACCCAGCTCCCTAAGCCATTCTCCATAGGGCATGGCTTCCAGACCCTTCACCATTTTGGTGGCCCTCCTCTGGACACGCTCCAGCTTGTCGATATCCTTCTTGAATTGAGGTGCCCAGAACTGGACACAGGATTATTCCAGATGAGGTGTGACCAAAGCAGAATAGAGGGGTACCATTACCTCCCTCGATTTAGACACCATACTCCTATTGATGCAACCAAGAATCACGTTGGCTTTCTTGGCTGCCACATCACACTGCTGACTCATGTTCAGCTTGTGGTCCACCAAGCCTCCTAGATCCCTTTCACTTTTACTTTCCTAAGTGCTCATTTGTTACAAACAGCCCAGAACCAAAAGTCCCCAGCTTGTATTTCTTTATCCTGTAAAATTCACAGTTCTTATGGGTTGAGCTTCTGTGCTTTCTTTTTTAGCATTGTATCTCTAATGCATTCGCAGAGAGAAAAAGGAAAAAGCTGTTCAAGACCATTTCATTTTCAAAGGTTCCTCACACTTGATCTTACAAAGAAGTGGCCACACAGAAGGAAAGTTGCAGTCTTCTGCCGGGAAAGTTTCTTTTTCTCCTGGTTTAAGTGCTATATCTCAAATTGGTAAAAGAGATGGGCTGGTAGAGTTTAAGGCTACTCTTGAGTGTGCAGGCCTGTGTGACTGGGCCAGTTTGCCCCCCTCCTCCCCATGATCAATCTCCTCTTTAGGGAGAACTGGTTTGCTAAATGGGGCCACAGGAACTTCTTAGGGAGATTGCCCGTGGCCCCCTTTGCCCAGGGTGTAAAATTCAACCGCACACCTTACTTTGGGGCTGGGAAAATGTTGCGCACTGCATCCCTTCCCTTAGCCCAGACCTTCCTCTGCCATTAGCACCGCTGGAAACCGGGACCTGTTGGTTCTCCATTTTACCTTCATGGCATCGAAAGACCCAAGAGTGCCCAGGCTTCTGGACAAATTCAATGTTCTCTGCCAAAAAGGGGGGTGGGTAGCCACACCTTGGACAGAAACATCCTGGATCTCAAAAGAAGTTACTTTTTTGTTCCTAATGGAGTTTAAACTTTATTGCCTGGATTTTACGGTGCTTTGTCTCCCAGAGTCCACACGGCCAAAGAGAGGAATGGTCTTTGCCCGCATGGACATCCCTCCAGACCTAACAGCACCTTGGCAAAATGCAGGACTGTGACCCTAACATCATCGTTTTTAACCCTTCTGTATGATTTTTAGCAGCTTTGTCCGATAAAGAAGTCATTGGAGCTTTGAAAGCTTGCATATTTGCTGCATTTTTGGTCAGCCCAATAAAAGCTACTGCTGTTTTGTGGACCATGGATGTTGTTGCATTTTTCTGTTCATTATGTTTCATACGATGAAAGAGAGAGAGCTCAGAAGAAAGGCACTAGAGTGTGTGTTTCTCCAGAGTTTGTTCCAGCAATAAACCCCGGAGAACATTACCGATGGAGAAGGGGATGAAGAACCTGCTCTTCCTCAGGGCTCCTTTTCCATCCAGGAAATGCCCAGGGTCGAAGCGCTCTGGGTTGGGGAACTCTGTGCTGTCGTACAAGGAAGGCTTCAGAGCTGGGAAGATGATGGTGCCCTGGAGGGGGAACAAACACAACACTGGCAGGTGGATGGGTGGAGGTGGGGAGGGAAAACCAAGTCCACCCACATCCTTCCATCGATGCAGCTGCCCTGTTGCCTGCTGGGCAATGCAAGATTTGTCATGGCGGCTTCACCTGCAGACAGAGGGTGATTTGGAGTCCTGAGAGAAGGGACTGGAACTTCCCTGCTGCCTAATCATGAACGACAGAGGTGGCAGCAGGGACACACGTGGGAGTAGGCAGTGGGGCGAGGGACAAAGAGAAAGAGGGAGGAAGTTCCTCAGCTGAGGTGCTCCCAGGAACCTGGCTCAGCCTGCTGAGTCTGCAGCCCTCCTTTGCCCCCCCCCGTGGAGAAAGACATTCTCGGCCACCCCCAGCCTGCCCGTCCGATTCCACTGCAGCCAAGGTGTGTCCTAGTTCAAGGCCCCTGTTCCTCCACTGCTGCCTCTCTGTCCAGCACCCGGGCCACCAAGCCGGGGGCCTCCCCTGCCGGCACCAGAGTGCCTGCCCCGGCCCCAGCATGATCGCTGGTATCAGGATTGGTCGGGGGCAGAGGAGGGACTGGGCGCGCCTGTGGATCACTTGCTGCCCACCTGAGGAGCTCAACTGACCTTGGGAATGAGATACTGCCTGAAGAGCATGTCCTTGGTCACAGCATGTGGCACGTTCAGTGGCACCAGGGCCAGGGATCGGTGGACCTCGTGGATCACGGCGTCCGTGTAGGGCATCTTGCTGAGGTCCGCCAGGCACGGTCTCTGGGAGGGGCCGATCACCTGATCAACTTCTTGACGAACTTTCCCTGAGGTGAAAATGGATCATGCCGCGCAAAAGACGAAGCGAGACCTCTTCCCAGGGAGAGCTCCCAGGCCAGGATGAAGGACACCCTGTGTCACCCCCCCCGTTCCGCTCCATGTGGGAGCCCCCAGCTGCCCTTGGAGGGTGGATGGGCCAGTATGGGGACGGGGCAGGCCCCGCACCGTGAGCCCTCCGCAGCACCCCCTCGAGCCATCCAAGGGAGCCTCAGAAATGAACAAACGCTGTGTGGCCGCTGAGGGGCTCGCCAGCTTTGGCCATCGGCTTCTCTGAGTGGCAGGCAGCCACCCCACTTCCTTAGCTGTCGCCACTCTGAAACAATGAGAGGGCCAGGAGGAGGCAGCACGGAGCAAGGCCCACCGCTGCTGCTCCCACCAGGGCTGAGTGAAGTGATCTGGGGGGCAGCTGAAGGGTGGGGGCACAGGTCTCTGCCCTGGGAAGGGAGGGGGAAGGTGGGAAGGGCCTTATGGTATTTTCATCCTCCCCAGTTCCCAGTTCTGACCAGAATGGACTGTCCCCAAGCCTACTGAGGCACCCCGTTTCCCTGGCGCAATGGCCACGGCAGCATCACCTCTGCAAAGGTCACACGGCCAAGGTGCGTGGGCAGTCTGCCCCTTGTTTCCAGGCAGAGCAGCCCTGCTGGCAGCTTCCCTCCGCTCGGCGGGGGGGTCGATGCGAGGCAAGCCGAGCAGTTCGGTCCCACTCTGACCACCCTGGCCCCGTCCTCTGGACCTCCCAAGGCCCACAGGCTGGCAAAGGGGCTGCTGACAGGCCTGCTCTGGGGTGGCTGCAGTTCTGGAGAAACCCCTTCAGCTGCAAGCGCATCCGGCTGGCCAAGCAGGGAGGGAGGGAGTCCTGGCTGCTTCCGCCACTGGCCCACCCACCTTGTACCTCTGGATACTTCATGAGGGCCAGCAGCGCATATTGCAGGACAAGACTGGTTGACTCAGCTCCCGCCACAAAAAGGTCCAGAGTGCTTCTCGCCAAACTCTGGAGGTTGAAGACAGACTGGCTATTCTCTTTCTCCTGCAAGAAGTTTGGGAATGGAAAGGATGAGGAAGACAGAGGGTATTTTTGGACCAAAATAACTGACTAAAAAAAAAAATAGAATCCTAGGGCCACTGAGTCCACCCCCTGCCAAGCAAAAAATTACCACCCAGTCAGCTTGATATCAACACCAGAAGAACAGATCATTAAACAGACAGTCTGTAAGCACTTAGAAAGGAAGCCATGATCACTCAAAGTCAATGTTTTTGCAGAAACAAGTCATGTAAGACTAATTTTCTCTCTCTCTCTTTTTTTTTGATAGAGTTGCAAGCTTGGTAGATCAAGGCAATGCTGTGGATGTAGTGTTGATTTCAGTAAGGCCTTTGACAAGCCTCCCTATGATATTCTTGCAAGACAAGCTAGTAATGTGGGCTAGACAATGCTACTC
Source organism: Iguana delicatissima (assembly GCA_948472985.1). Lineage (NCBI taxonomy): Eukaryota > Metazoa > Chordata > Lepidosauria > Squamata > Iguanidae > Iguana > Iguana delicatissima. The sequence goes on along the minus strand of CAOKZL010003298.1, from coordinate 12,817 downwards.
TTAGGTAGATTTGTAAGCTGTCTGACTGAACCCAAAGGGTGCTCCTCACCAATGGCTGCTCTTCATCCTGGGGAGAAGTGACTAGTAGGGTGCCACAGGGTTCTGTCCTGGGTCCAGGGCTATTCAAGATCTTTATCATAGAATCATAGAAACATAGGGCTGGAAGAGACCACAAAGGCCATTGAGTCCAACCCCGTTGTGTGAGGCAGGATTGACACCATCAGAGCACTCCCTTTGACGGACAGTTATCCAGCCTCTCTTGAAAAACCTTCAAAGAAGAAGACTCCCCAACACTCCTAGACAAGCTGTTCCACTGTCCAGCTGCTCTTACCCTCTGGAAGTTCTTCCTAACGTTTAGATGGAATCTCTTTTCCTGACGTTTGAATGCATTGCTCCATGTGCTAGTCTCTGGGGCAGCAGAAAACAAGCTTACGCCATCTTCAACATGATATCCCTTCAAATATTTAAACACAGCTGTCATGTTTCCTCTTAACCTTCTTTCCATCAGGCTAAACATATCCAGCTTCGTAAGCTGCTCCTCGTAGGGCTTCAGGGTTTCTAGGCCTTATAGCATTTTCATCACCTTCCTCAGGACACGTTCCAGCTTGCCCATATCCTTCCTGAACTGTGGCGCCCAGAACTGGACACAGCATTCCAGGTGGGATCTGACCAAGACAGAAGAAAATGGAACTACTACTTCCCTTGATCTAGATGCTTTACTCTTATTGATGCAGGCCAGAATCACATTGGCTATTTTAGCTGGCACATGATGCTGCTGAGTCATGTTCAGCTTTCACATAGTACTGTGGTCAAACTAGATGCCACCCATCCTCTATCTGTACGTGTCATTTTTTCTGTCCAAGTGTAGTACCCTACATTTTTCCCTGTTGAAATGCATTTTGTTAGTTTTAGCCCGGCTTTCTAACCTGTTGAGGTCATTTGGAATTCTGATCCTGTCCCCCGACCCTGTATTAGCAGCCCCTCGCAATTTGGTGCCATCTGCAAATTTGATCGGCATGGCTTCTACTCCTTCACCCAAGCCATGGATGAAGCTGTTGAATAGCCCTGGGCCCAGGACAGAACCCTATGGCACCCCGCTAGTCACTTCTCTCCAGGATGAAAAGGAGCCCTGGTGGGGAGCACCCTTTGGGTTCGGTCGGTCAACCAATTACAAATCCACCTAACGGTAATCCTGTCCAGCCCGCACTTTACTAGCTTCTTTGTGAGACTGTTTCTTAAAATGAGGCAGCCGGAACCTAATGCAGTGGTCCAGATCAGGCCTGACCAGTGCAGAATGTATGCGGATGATTAATTCCTTTGACTTGGAAACTGTGCTTCTCTTAATGATCCACAATAATAATCCCAAGGTCCTTTTCAGGTGTAGTGTTGCTGAGCCAAGTATCCACCACCCTATACCTGTGCCTTTGCTTTGTGGCCAAGATGTGCCATATTGCACTTGTCTCTGTTGAATTTCATGTTACTAATTTCAGCCCAGTTTCCTGTTCTCTGTTCCTCTCTGCCAGTGTGTTAGGCACGCCTCCCAGTTTCATGTCATCCACAAATGTCATAAGGATTCCCTCCATCCTATTATCTAAATCTTTGTTAAAAATATTGAAGGGCATCTGAACCCTGTGGTGCTCCACTAGTCACTTCTCTCCAGGAGGAAAAGCAGCCACTGGTGAGGAGCATCCGTTGTGTTCGGTCGGTCAACCAATTACATATCCACCTAACAGCAGCATTGTCTGGCCCGCATTTCACTAGGTTGTTTGCAAAAATATCACTGGCGGGGGGGGGGGGCTTGTCAAAAGCCTTACTGAAGTCATGATATGCTACATCCAGAGCATATCTTGGGAGAAGACCTAGGCCCTTTCCACAAAGGGTAATTAAAACAGTGTAGAGCGACCTCTAACGGAGGTCATCTACACCGTGGAGCGCGCTGAGGCATTTATAATTTTGAGGTTCTACTCCTCAAACCAGCCTCAAGCGACCGGAAGTGCTGGCACCGCATGTTTTTTAAAAACCACTTTTTGGTTTTTATAAAACACGAGCGTGCAGCCCTGTTCCACCCCGTCGTAGCGCCCCGGTGTAGATTTGCAGGCGCGCACAAGTGCGTGCCTGCAGATCTGCCGGTAGGGCTTCCGGCTGGCAAGCTTCTCCGGTTGGTGGACAGCCTCCGCCAGTCGTAAGCCACCATTTTGGACGCTGCAGGACGCCGCAGGACACTGCAGGAGTGTGGAGCAGCGAACTTGCGCTGCTCCTCGTGGCGAGGGACTTATCTGGCTTCTGGTAAGCTCCGCTTCTGTGTGTTTTACCCCGTTTCTCCCTCCACGTGTGAGAAGGGCCCTAGGAAAAGAAAGCGTGGAAAAGGCAGCCATCTCCCCTTAAAACTGAATGCCTGGAGAGTGCACACCTTGTTTTGCATCTGAATCCCACTCCCGCGAGTCATCCGGGATCAGCATTCCCGTGATCCTTGTTTCAAGGGGGAACAGCTTCTGAGGGGAAGGGGGCGTGGGAGCCAATCTGATGGTTGGGGAGAAATGCCGGTTCTACCCACTCCAGTGACTGTGCTGGGCCAGAGTATCCCTAGCCCCGGGGGGGGGGTCTTTGCGCTGCTGCCCTTGATACATCCCCCCTTTCCTGCCCTCGGCCTGCTGGAAGATGTTGCTCAGAGAGGCTCCCACGAGGGAGGAGGGTCCCCTGGCATGGCCGTGCACATGTGCCCCTTGGCCCCCCAGTCCTGCACAAGACACCAAATGTAACACAACATCCCCCCTGTGAGGCCAGTGGGCCAGGGACCACCTTTGCCAGGGATCTGTGGACAAGCTGCCCTGGCCACCAGCCATGTCCACCCCCTTGTTACCTGCTCCATTTTGAGGAGGAAGGCATTGATAAAATCCTGAGGGGAGCTGGGCTGGAGGGTCTCCTGGCGAGTTTTCACCCTCCTTGAGATGAAATGCTTCAATTCATCAGTATTTTTAAATATTGTCTTATGAGAGCCAGGAAAGTAATCCAGAACTGATGGGAAAACATTGTATAGCTGAGAAGGAAAAAAGAAAACAAGATGTTTGTGAATACCTGGGCCTCAGGGTGCAGGTGTCTGTTTTCCTTTCCTCAATTTTCCTTTCATTTTCATTGTCCAAACTTACTCCCCCTCCCCTGCTTTTCCAAGAAAAGACCTTTTTCGTGCAACTGGCCCATGACCTCGCACCCCCCATCATGGGCTGAGTCAAACCCCTTTCTCCCCACCCCCACTTTTCGCCTGCTGACTGGCAGGACCCACTTTTGGACTCCTTTCCTGGCTCTGGAGGCTTCCTGCAAAGAAGAGAAAAAGAAAAAAAAGGAAAAAGCCCACGAAGGGCTGGGGGTCAGAGGCCCCGTGTGGGCTGAAACACTGGCTCCCAAAGATCATGATGGGGGTGACCAAGGGGGCACCGAGGGAGGTGGAAGCAGGTGCCACTTCTCCCTCCAGTGGAGGGTCTCCCTGCGTGTAACCCTGGAGAACTCACCTCTGGCCCGCCTTGTCTGGCTGCAGGCAGGTAAGAGAGAGCAGTGGGGATGGAGAAGGGCAGGCGGGCTACGGTGAGCCCACTGTCGTTCGGCATCCTGTGACGCTTTCCCGGCACATGTGTGCTTCCACCTCCGCTGTGCGCGCATTCACTGGGGAAGGACCTGGAAGGTGGATCTGTTCTCACTGTGCCCTGCCCCCCATGACCTTTCCAGCCTGGGCGGGGTGGGGTGACCTCTTCCGTGCCCACAGACCCCCCCACCTCCCATTGGAACACACGCGCCATGTCCTCCCAAGGCATCTGCAACCCAGGTCGTGCCTTGGTCATGAAGCAAGACTGCAGCTGCGCATTTTCCGCCAGGAGATCAAGGAACCGGAGGAACTCCTTGTCTTCATAGTCAAAGCGGCTCCCAAAGGCAACCGAGCAGAGGACATTGGTGGCTGCCTGGCTTAGGAAGCGGGCTGGATCCACAGGCCTTCCTGCCAGGGAGACAACAGATGGTGCTGCCAGACCAACACAGACAGCAGGGCAAGGCTGGAGCTGCTGGGTGGGGGGGGGCCAGGAGCTCAGTTGGGGAAGGCAATGGTGGTGGGCTGCAGATGATAGGCAAAGCAACCACCCAGCCAAGAAGGGAGGGCCCGCCAATGGTGGTGGGGTGGAGGGCCCCCCCACTAGTCTACTCCTTTCCTTCTGGCCAGGTTGATTCTCCAAGTCCCTAATCCCTCTCTCCTTCCCTCCCTCTCCCTCTTCCATGCTCCACGTCTGCCTATCTGATGCTGAGAGGAGAGGAAGCCCTTTCATGAGCCCCCTCCCCACCTGCAGCCCTCCGAGGGCCTCTCCACTGGCCCTGAGAGGAACACGCCCCTAGCAGCCATTCCTAGCCCCCGGGGAAGCCCCATGCGGCAGGTGCCCTTAGTAGGACTCCCTCCCAGTGGGTGCAGAGGTGGCGTTCACAGAAAGGTTCCCTCATTCTTGGAGGAATCTTCCCAAACCATCAAAAGGCACGGGGTTCCACCTCTGCTCCCTCCACCGATCTCCACCTCGAAAGGTGCTGCTCACCCTGGGAGGGAGGGAGGGCAGGCAGTTCAGCTGGAGTCCCCCTGTGGTGCCCCCAAGGGCTCTCCTCCTGCCCCAGAGAGCCTCTGTGGGTCAGGAGGCAGGTGGGTTCCTCTCCCCTCTTCATGGATGGTTCTTTGCCCGAGCTCCTGGAGCCATCCCTTGAGCTTACCCCACACGGCAGTGACGGGGAGCCACCTGCCCTGGGCAACCGCGCCCCCGCCCAGGCAGGGCTTGTAGCGCACGGGGTCTGGCTCAGCAGCCCTCCCTCCGGGAGCAACTGCTCCTCCTGTCCTCACCCTTTGTGCTCTGCAGCCTCCCCACCAGGCAGCCAGCCTCCTCCCGGATGCTCTCCTCTGTCCGCGCCTCCAAACTGCGCAGCGCAGTGGCAGCGAATTGGCGGAGCTGCTTCCATGTCTCCCCGTTGCTGAATCCAATGCCTGGAGGGCCGAGAGGAATCATAGAATCATAGAATCATAGATATGTAGAGTTGGAAGAGACCACACGGGCCATCCAGTCCAACCCCCTGCCATGCAGGAACCCCCTCAAAGGAGGGCCGCCCCTGAGCAGAGCAAGTGCACAGCCCACGACAGCTGCAGCCACACCTCATGCGTGCACAATACACGCACAGTTGCACCCCTGGCCACACAGATCACACTCTGCCACCCCCACGGCGAGGGAGAAAGCTCAGCCGCCTTGCCAGCCGAGCTTAGGGGAGAAGTGGGTGGAGGAGGAGTCCCCAAAATATCTGTTTTAGTACGACTGCAACATAAGCTGAAGCCAAGGAAGAAACAGGAGCTTATCCCGGCTAAAATGCCACACAGAGAGTGGTGTTTGGCTACTCGCTGGTCTCTCCTGTGGTCGGCACGGAATGAAAGAAAGAGAGGCAGACGGCAGGCTGACCAAGTTGGGCTGAGTTGGACCGGTGGGCCTCTGAGGCTTGGAGATGCCAAGGAAATGGTACCTCCCTGCCCGGTTCCTGCGTGCCAGAATGGGGGTGGCTCTCCCAGCTCTAGGATCCGTGTTTTTTTAGTCAAGAAATCCTCAGAGGTGGTTTTGGCCATCCTCCCTCGCAAGAGCCCCTCCTTCCCTCCCTGCCATCCCGTCGCGTCTCCCATGCGAGTGGAGTCAGAGGGAGAAAAGGGGCAAAGTAAACCTAACCCCCAACTGCTCCCTTCTTCATGAATTTTGGGCCCCTCAGCAGTGGCACCCCTATTCAGGGGAGGGAGACAGGAAGCACACACATAAGTGGGGAGGATGTTAAGTCTTTAAATGTGGGGAAGGGGCCCATCATACTCTGAGTTCTGTTGGGGCACTCCTTTTGCTCCCCTTGTCCTCTGCTGTCAGGGAGAGGGCTGGGCGGGTTCTGCCCCCCTGTGCCTCTTGCTCTTCTGACCTTTCAATGAGAAAATTAGAGATAACCCAGACTCCACATCTTGTGTACACCGGTGGGGAGAGCGGCTCCAGATCTTTTACTACAGAGAAAGGCAGTGGATGCCGGTGGTGGGAGGGAGAGTCTTGCAGAATGTGTCCACCTCCTCACGGGACACCCTGCCTTTTGGGGTCGAAAGCGTATTCTGGGAAGAGTATGGGGGAGAGGCCCACAGAGCCAGCCTGAACTTGCAAAATGCTGGGGTGCATGTGCAGGAGTGGGCCTGGAAGAGGCTGGGTCTCAGGAGGAGGGATGAGGATGGCAGTGAGGTCCTCCGCAGACTCTGATTGGGGCCCCCCCACCCGCTCATCCGTGGAGCTTCCCTCTTTATGCTCTGGATACAAACCTGTCCCTCCGGCCGTTTTGTCCAGGATGGGGGTCACTCCTCGGGAGGCAAAGTCGTTCCCTCGTGCCACCAGGGCCTCTCTCACCACCTCCTGCCCGTAGAGGACCACCGCCCGCTGGGAGCCCAGGTGGAGGGTGAACACTGGCCCGTAATGCCGGCTGAGCTGCAGCAGAACAAGTACAGCGGGGGGAGAGCGAGGGGGAGTGACTGAATGGGCAGGGGGCTCACTGGCATCCAGCCCTGCTGGGCCCCCTCCCTGCTGCCGCTGCTGCCCTTTTCTCCAGAGCCAGGAGGAGGAGGAGTCAACGGCAGACAGCCCCTTGCAGCAGCTTGTGGGGGACATGCATAAGAGTGCAGCCCCCGCAGTTGTCACTGCAGCCTCCAGCTTTCCAGGCCTCTTCTTTGCCCCCCCCCAAAAAAATCCATTTTCCAAAACCTGCAGCGACATCCAGATTTTATGGCAAGAGAGGGTGGAGTCTCGGTGTTTTCATTTTTGGCAGTCCCTCTGTCCCCCAGCCCACTGGAAGGCCAGGTGATCTTTCCAGAATACCCACCACAGCCCCCTGAGTCCCTCCCCACCCACCCACTCACTTTGGCAAAGCAAACCTTCCGCCCCCCAAGGGTGCTTCTGGGTCGTGTGCCTGCGTGCGTGTGTGGGGGCTCCCCTCGCTGACCCGTGCAGTCATCAGATGCCACCCAAGCAGCTCCTTCGCCTTTCCCTCCATTTTCTTCGGGAGGGAAGGAAGGAAGGGGGAGCAGGACCAGCAGGGAAAATGAAGTTTTCAAAGAAGCAGAGGCTGACGTTCCCACCTGAAGCCCTCCCCCCCCGCAGCAGAGGACCAGCCAGGAGCCCTGTGTAACTCTGTGTGTGTGTGTGTGTGTGTGTGTGTGTGTGTGTGCGCGCGTGCGCGCACACGTGGTGTTTACCACTCACCTCCTCAACAGATTTGGGGAAGTCCTTGGTGTCCACTTGCAGAACATTCCCCACGAAGGGCAGTGGCCGGGGGCCTGGGGGAAGGCGGGGGCCTCTGGACCCCTTTCGCCAGCCTGAAGGGAGAGAGGGGCAGGCAGGTGGGCCAGGGCAGCAGGGAGACACCTGGTGCCCCCCTCACAGATCCAGAGTTGGGGGCTGATGCTCAGGATCTCCAGCAGATGGCCAGGTGGGAGGGTGCAGGCCATCCAAAATGGGCAAGGGGAAGTGAGGTAGTCGGTTGCTTTTCGAGAAACGGGATCCTGCTGCCCTCAGAAGTAGCCCCACAAGCTGCCAGCCAGGGTGACCGGGAGGCCCTGTTTCTTTAAGGGAAGGCACGGCGAGTGGGGGGCATGCACATAAAGGGGCACAGCTGAGGCTCAGTGAGCATGTATCCCCCCACTCTGCCACGGTGCTGTGCCAAAGACGACTCCTCTTGCAGTGCCCCCATTTCTTGCTCCCACTGCCGCCACTGTAGCCAGCTGAGTGGCATTGGGAGGTGGTGTGGGTGTCCGGGGTGGCAGCAGAGGGCCCACGTGGCAGGGGGGCCTCTGCAGCGGGGAGACCAGGGTGTGCACGTCATGGAGTTGGAAGAGACCCTAGGGGCCATCCAGTGCAGCCCCCTTCAGCCATGCAGGAAGACCCCATCCAAGCCCTCCCTTTGACAGATGGCCATCCAGCCTCTGCTTAAAAATCTCCAAAGAAAGAGGAGACTCCACCCAAACTCCATGGAGGCAGCAGCCGATTCCACTGCCGGACAGCTCTGACCATCAGGAAGTTCTTCCTGCGGTTCAGGTGAAATCTCCTTTCCTGCAAGCTTGAATCCACTGCTCCTTGTCCTAGTCTCCGGAGCAACAGCAAACAAGCCCGCTCCTTCCTCGACATGACATCCCTTCAAATATTTAAACATGGCTTTCATGTTCCCTCTTAACCTTCTCTTCTGCAGACTAAACATACCCAGTTCCCAGAACATGGCTCCTTCCCTAACGTTCACTAATCAGAGCAATCCAGGTTACAGTGCGCCCCCCACGCACACCTGCCTCTCACCCCGCATCTGAATCCACCTGGGGAGGGATGGCAAGGCACTCTGTGCTGGTGGGCTTATGGAGAGACCCCCTTCCTGGTCACATGCAAGGCCTTCCTCACACGCCCCCATTTTGCCTGGCAGATCTGCTGGGATGCCAGCCCGTCTGTCTGGGAGAGAGTGCGAGCATGCTCGCACACACACACGCATGCACGCACGCACACGCAGATGCCCCTTCTTTCCTCACACTGCTCCCCCATGCCCCCAAGTCAGACTGAGCAGACAACAGAGGGTCGCGACCCTGAGGGCCAGCTCTTCCTGCCCTGGCAGACCCGAGATCCAGGAGTCTGGGGTCCAGCTGGGGCCAGCCCCCCTCCCTCCGCCAGCCTTGGGGGAGGAGTGGGCACCATGGGGGGCAGAGAGGGGCCGCAGGTTGCCAGCCAGTTGTTCTGCTTGGGCCCAGAAGTTGGGTCATCCCGCAGAGGACCCCTGGCAGTATCTCGCGGCTGCTGATCAAAGGACGACATCTGGCCCCCCGGGGCTGTGCAGAGCAGGACGTGGGAATGGGGGGGGTCTGTGTCTCTTGGGGAGCAAAGGTGGGGGCAAGGCAGAATAGGGAGGACGAACCCAGGGAGGGAGGTGGGGGCGCACAGCTCACCGTGGCCTGTCAGAGTGGAGGCGGCCTTCCTCACCCGCTGCATCCTCGCCACCAGTCTGGGCCCCGGACGGCTGGGGGAGGCCCTGCAGTGCAAGGAGGGGAAGAGGCCACGGGGCCTTGTGGCTTTGTGGGTTTGCGGTGGCGGCCGGCTGGTGTTTGCAGCTGCTGGGCCCTCGTGCTTTTTTTCTGGTTTTTGCAACGGCATCAGCAGCGCGCACTCTGCAGGAATCCAGGCCTGACAGCCTTCGAGCAATTCTGCCTCTCGTATTACCTGCTGGACCGGTTCCCGACGTGGGCACAGAAGGATGACACAGAGATGCAGAGCAAGAGAGGGCGAGGAGGTCTGGGACCCTGTTGAAATCACTGGGACAAAAGGCGAAAGGCAGGGTGAGCAGAGGAGGAGGGAAGGGGGGCAGGACCTTTCCTCCCCCCAATGCCCTGGTTGCTCCAACAGGCTGAAGAAGTGCCCCCAGCCCCCCATTTTGCTCTGCAATTTGATCTCCAGGGCAAAGGGCTTCAGGAGCTGTTTACACTCAGAAGTGCAGCTCTGTTGGAACCAGCTTGGAGACTCCCAGCCCATGGGCAGAGAAGTATTTCTGACTGTCACACTGAAAGCAATGCCAGTGTACCATTTTCTCTGAAACTATTAATCCAAATGTCATGCTATTACACCACTAGGCAGAGTAATTTGTACTGCATGACTGACCTAATTTTTGTATTTCTAGCTGTTGCATTACCATGGCTATGAAACAGAAACCAGTCATTGAGCTCTTGGCTGAAGAAGGATGCACTGCTGCCCACAGATGATTAAAAGGTGACATGGTACATGGTAGCCAGGTTTAAATATTTGAAGGGATGTCATGTTGAAGATGGAGCAAGCTTGTTCCTGCTGCTCTGGAGACTATGACGTGGAGCAATGGGTTCAAACTACAGGAAAAGACACTGCATCTAATCATTAAAATTTTTTTCCTGACAACAAGAGCCATTCAACTGTGCAATATCCTACCTCAGTGGAGTGTGGCAGAGTTTCCTTTCTTCTTTGGAGCAATGGATTCAAGCTGCAGCAAAAGAGATTCCACCTGAACCTCAGGAAGAACTTCCTGGCACTCAGAGCTGTCCGGCAGTGGAACGTGCTGCCTCGGAGTGTGGCAGTCTCCTTCTTTGGGGGTTTTTAAGCAGAGGCTGGATGGCCATCTGTTGGGAGTGCTTTGATGTGTGTTCCTGCATAGTGGGGGGTTGGACTCAATGGCCCCTGGGATCTCTTCCAACTCTGATTCTATGATTCTTAATCAGAGCCTGGATAGCCATGTGCTGGGGATGCTTTGACTGTGTGTTCCTGCACGTCTGAATGGGGTTGGATTCGATGGACATTATGGTCTCTTCCAGCTCTAGGATTCTCCAGAAGGCTCAGAAAAGTGTATAGTGAGGTGATAACTGATGAAACCAATGTGCAAAAATGGATGAAAACATTCAGAGAAGGCAAACCCGGGGTTGAAGACAAACCCTGTACTGGAAGGCTGTTGACATCAGTCACTTATGAGAACCAAAACAGGGTAGACACCGTGATTTGCACAGATCGCAGTATCACTACCTCAGAGGTTGTTGTGGAACTTGGCTATCCAGCAGATTATCCACAACCTTTGATACAGGAAGGTGTGTGCCAAGTGGGTTCCTTGAAAATTAATAGCTGATTCAAAAGAGAAGAGATTACACACGTGCACAAAACAGTTGGAAGCATCTGAAGCCCACAAGGACACCTTTTTTAGGAATGTCTGCAGTGGTGATGAGACCTGAGCAGACCTGTATAAACCAGAGACCAAGAATCAGCCCACGGAGCAGCGGCACTCCACCTCTCTCCCACCAAAGAAATCAAAAAGCCAACACTCAGCACAGATTATGATTAATGTCTCCAGGGATGACAAGGCAGTGATTTTATTTCCCCAAGCGTGGGACTTGGCAGTGTAGCACCTGCTACACTGCATCACTTCAGAACTTTGAGAAGCCATCTGTGAGCAGATTAAAGAGAGAAAAAAAGAACCACAGAAATGGCTGAATGCAATCATTAATGCACAACCCCCCGCTTTTTTGGCAACATCCTAAGTTCTTGCACAAATGCGATGGTCAAGGGCACCCCATCCACCTTACACCCTGGATCTGGTGCCCTCAGACTTTCACTTGTTTGGTCAGATGAAGGAAAGCCTCTAGGGACGGTGCTTCAATGATGCAGGCGAAGCGGAAGAGGCTATCAAGAGGCCTGAAAGGGATTTCCAAAACGTATTTGACGAGTGGGTTCAAAAGGGCACCGCCTCAGCGGAGACCGTTTCAAATAGGACCACGTTGTCTGTGTAAGTAGCTGCACACGTCTCATGTTGTTAATAAAAGAGTTACAACCTGGCATACATTACTTTCGGTACAACCCTCGTACGTCAGAGGGGGACGATGCGGAAAAGCACAGACCACAGCAGCCACGTCTCTGCTTAGCACCATGAAGACCCCTCCAGGGACCCCAGGGTACAAGGCGCTATGAAACTGCAGCATCTGCAGAGCACCATGAGGCCGTTTGCTCTCCCGCTCACAGGATAACACAGTGAAACGCCTTTGGGTGCCCCTCAACAGAGGCTTGGCAAAGTGCCAGGTGGGTGCTGCCATGTGCCCACTGGTGCTGCGCTGGTGCTGGAGTCTCACTCTCTGCCTCCCAGTCCCAACTGGCAGAGGAGCCTTGCCTTATAGGGACTCCCTCTGGACAGGTGAGAGCAACGCTGGGTGCCCTGGGGTGGGGGCCGAGGGGCCACGGCACCACCGAGAGCAAGAAAAGCAGGGCTTCCCATGCAGGAGCCAAACATACGACCACCCCTGCCTCACTCTGAAAGGACCACCTGCAGTTGTAGCATTTTAAACCCCCTCCCTCGCCTCCTTTCCTGACAGAGCTGGGGAAGCCTCCTCTGCTCCGAATGAGAGCAGGCTTTGTGAGAGGTAGAGCGTGACGGGGGCGGGGGGGCAGGGGAGACCAGGCTTCCAGGGCTTTGGAGAGGCTAGGCCATGCGCTCTTGCTGGGCATGTGTGCTTTTCACTGGTACTTTCTCTAAGTTGCCCACCACCTCTCCTCTCTCTTCTCGTGGGAGGCTGTGCAGTGCAGGCGAGGTGAAAGACTCTGCTGCGTCTGTAGGTAAAGGTCAGTGCATATGGAGCTTCCTCACAGAGCAGCCCGGAGGGAAACTCCAGCTGGTCAATTTCGGGCCTTGGCAAGAAGGGTCACTTGAGTACTGAAGCCTCCTTCCCACTAGAGAAGCCAACAGCTTCACACAGCAGCGGCCTCGGTACCCATGGCTACCCAGCCTTTCTCACACTTAGTTGGCCAAACTAAATTCAGTCAGGAGACCCAAGACAATGACTCCAAATTGCTGGAAAGGATGTTGCAATCAAACCTTGAGAAGACCTTCCTGACCGCAGGAGACATCTGACAGCGGAATGCTTCCCTTGGGAGACAATCCATTGCTAGCGGTTCTCCAACTGCAGAAGCTGGATGGCCCTCCTGGCAGGAGTGCTTTAGCTGTGGGTTTCAGGGAGGTGGGGCTAGAGAGTCCTTGGGGGTCCCTCCCAAGTCTTGTGAACCCACAATTCTTGGGCACACTGGCTACAACGGGTCTGTTTTGGCATGCAATCCAAAGTGCCAATTGTGGCTCGTACAGGATGGGCTCCAGGCCACCTGAAGGAGCCTGGTGTTCTCCCAAGGTCTGCACTTGGGGGCTGTGAGAAGGGCCCGTTTCTTTGTCCCACCACCCTCACAGGCCCACCCGAGAACTCTTACAAAGCAGTTGCTCAATG
>CAOKZL010003297.1:0-108514 GCA_948472985.1 Iguana delicatissima | reverse complement strand
CCTGGAGTTTCGTGACCTGTACTGCGGTGAGCGGTATTTGCGTCTGCACATTAGGAGATCAAAGACAGACCAGGCCAGGAGGGGCAATGTGATAACTTTACAGGAATGCTCTGATCCAACGTTGTGCCCTGTCAGGGCACTGAGAGCTTATACGGCCAGCCGGCGGACCCATGCGGGGCCACTGTTTTGTCATGCTGATGCGGCTCCGCTCACCAGGTATCAGTTTTGGGCCGTGACAAAGAAAGCCTTGTCACATCTGGATTTGCACAGAGCCAATTTTGGCACGCATTCTTTTCGTATTGGTGCAGCCTCTACTGCAGCATCGATGGGCATGAAGGCCGAGGACATCCGGAGGATGGGAAGATGGAAGTCCTCGGCATACCAGCGGTATGTGAGGCCCATCCACCTGCCCTAATGTTTCTGGTTCTTTTCAGAGCGACCTGCTTCAAGGAGGAAGCGAGTGCTGATTTGTGGTCACAGTTTCGTCTTTTGGGCTGAGCGGCGAGCTCGAGATGGCCAATTAGGGCCGAATTTGGGATTGGGCGAGTGAGCCTCGATTCAATGGCTTGGCAAGAGAGGCCTTTGCTGGCACGGTTTGTTACCTGAGCTGTTTAAGGAGGGCTGTTTGCCTCCGCCTGACGTGTTGATCGTTCATCTTGGGGGCAATGACCTTGCACTTTTGAAAGGAAAGGCACTGATTATACAAGCCATTCATGATATGCGACATATTCAACACACATGGCCTTGCACCTGCATTGCTTGGTCAGCTCTGATTCAAAGAAGGGTATGTCGTGGGGGAGGTGACCCACAGCCTTTAGAGTTTGCACGTAGACGAGTGAACAAAGAAATTTACAAGGCTATGAAACAGGGCTTGGGTTATTTTATTCCACACCATGACATCATTTTCGATAAACCAGAGTTGTATAGACATGACGGGGTCCACTTGTCACCTGCAGGTAAAGATATCTTTCTGCAGGATTTGCAGGTGGGCATTGAAGCCATCCTGGAGGTGGGTTGGGGGGATAAGGACTAAGCAGACGCTTGACCTTATCCATGGCCGGTAGGGGGGGGTCAATGGTGTCGGTGAGTACCTATGGCACCATTTGGTGTAGGATAAACGCTATCCTTGAGGAGGGCTCAGGACTGGCCCTCACTGGCGTGAGCCCGGGCAGTGGCGGTTCAGGGCTCACCTCCCAGACAGGGGCCGGCCAAGGTCTTAACGTAGCTTCAGTGGTTGGCTTTGGGGCCCGGTATCTCGCTATACGGACTATGGAAGATGGTTGGGAGCTGACTCTTGCCATAGTTCACACAGGCCTTGACCCCCCCGTCTTAGGTCAGAAGTTCAAGTTCAAGTTCAAGTTCACCTCATAATTATGTTAATTAGGCATATTAATAAATTGCCCTAGTTGAACCCAAGCCCTGTGTATGGTCTCTTCATTTCGCGGGTTGGGCGGCAAACAAGTTGCCAGATCTTCCCGATGTACAGCAGCCTGTCCCTTAGAAAGAGAGAAGGAAATAACAGGCGAGAACATCCCTGGCCAGCACTCTGTGAATCCTCCCCTCTCCTCACATGTGGGAATGGCCGATGTTACAATTCTGCACATAGGAAAAAACGAAGCAAACCGGTCTTTGAGCTTTGCAGTGGAATTTTTCTGGATTTTACACACAGCAGTTTCTCATCACACGGAACTGCATTAGCAACTTAATACATGCAGAACAATGAGAAACACAACGAAACTAAACTGGTTCAACATGCAGACAGGAGGGTAAAAATTCGAAGTGACTGTGACGTATTGACCTTGTGCGGAAATGGCCCCAGTCAAGTCACTGAAGCAACTTGAGTCTGACTTCAGTCTGCATCAATTCACTTGAATCTATATCACTTATATACAATTAGTAGAAATTTAGGTCACTGCCCTAAAAATTGTGGAGAACATGTTCCAGAAAGTACCACTATAGAAACAATTGTGCAAATCTTGTGACAGCGTTTGCCAATGATCATATAGATAGGTTTGTGGAAAAGGTGGCTACTCTAGCAGAGTGTGCTATTACATGTGGTAACGGAGAGAGGTGTTGAGATTTGTAAGTGAGGAAGGCGCTAATTTTCATCGAACCATCTAACATAGAATGAGATAGAAAGATACACACAAAAGACACACATAGTCTGTTTGCTTGTTTGTCTGAATGATTTTGTTCTCTATACGTGTGATCTGAGCAGAATTTGAAAATAATTCATTAAAATGAATTCACTACTCATAATTCACTAAAATGTTCAACAATGAACTTAAGATTTATCATTTTAATTTGCTAAATCCCAAATGATATGTTTTGAATAACTATTAATATTTCACATTATCTTGTTACCTTTAGAGATAATTTTGAGGGTTGTCATTTTTAGTAACTAAACTATTTCAGTGTAATAAGAATTAATGACTTCTAGCTTCACAATTTTCTTCAGCATTTCAACATTAACAAAATTTTCCTGTGAATGAATTAATGCTAATACTACTATTTCCAAGCTCTGATCTCCTTCTAATATCATACTTGTGCCATCTGAACTATGTTAATCACAAGGAAAATAATATACATCACCAAGGGGTGTGTGTGTGTATGGGCCTTCAAGTTGCCTGTCAACTTATGGCAACCCTATGAATTTCATAGGGTTTTTTTTATGCAAGGAATACTCAGAGATAGTTTTCCCAGTTCCTTCCTCTGAAATATAACCTACAGCACCTGGTATTTGATGGAGGTCTCCCACTGAATACCAGCTGATCCTGCTTAGGTTTCAAGATCACACAGGATCCAGTGCCATTAGGATATTAGGGTACACAGGGTACTTTGTGGTTGGCTCTGCTCAAATAAATGGTTTAATAAAATGTATATGAATTGCATACACATTGTAACCCATGAACACTGCATCTTGTTGTATAATCCATTTTGTTGTATTAATTGCTGACTACTACTTTGCAATTTGTAATTCTTTTGACAAGACATATTTAAATACTATTTTTTAAAAAAAGCTTGTGTCATATGCACATTTTAAATAGCTCCACAGAATTCCTTGCTTTCTGTGGATAGTGTTTTTGTTTCTATTCCCTGTTGAAGCCATCAAGCAGAAGAGGGAAAGGTAGAGCAAGAGCAACAGTGACAGACTGAGCAAAGAAGAGACAGGTTCATTTACCTTGGGGCCCTTTCCGTAGGATGTCATTGTCCGGAACTAGGGACAGGAGAAGAACAGGGCCCGGACAACAGTTCTGCATGATGTCGTCTGGGTCTCGTCCTCCTCCTACTCCCAGGCAGCGTGATCATGCAGTAAATCATTGATGGATTTTACCCACCAATGACTGGCAATCGTGCCGCCATCCCGCCAACATCTTCCACTTAGCTTAGGTACAGAGGTCCTCAAAGCACAATGGCTGCACTTCCTGCTCCAGCACAGCCTGGGACAGTGCCTGGCTGTGCTGTGGAAGGAAGAAGTGACGTCACTGCACTTCCTCCATTCATGGAGGCAGCAGTGCAGAGGGGAACGCTCCTGTCATGCTCCCCTCCTGGCAGAAACAATGCCAAGACCTTCACTGGATGTCGCCAGAACAAGGTAGGCTGCGGAAAAGGCCTTAGATATCAACAAAGATTAGGAAATAGACATAGTCTAAAAACTCAAAGATATACACATCTAAACTGGAGTGGGTGATAATAACAGGGCCTGCATCAAGAAGAAAAATGTTAAGTTCTACTACTAATGTTTTAGCGGGTACAAAGAACTGTAACCAGATTAACTGGGCTAGTTACAAGGATCATAAACTCCTCTGTTCTATTAGCTCTGCTGGCTGCTGTCTTGTTTCTGGGCACAATTCAAAGTGCTGGTGCTGATCTATAAAGCCTTATAGAGCTTAAGTCTAGATTATCTGACAGACCATTTTTCCCCCATCAGTCTTGCTGGACTCCGAGATCCATCGGAGAGGCCCTTTTTCACTCCCACCACCTTCTCAGGTACAGTTGGTGTGAATGCAAGAGAGAGCCTTCTTGGTGACTGCCCCTAGACTTTGGAACTCCCTTCCTAGGGAGGCTAAAATGTTCCTGTCCTTTGCTGGCCTTCTGTTGGCAAGTGAGGACTTTTTCTTTATCCAGACTGAACTGAAGAATTGAAGGTTTTAAGGAAGGAGTGATAAGAGGGTGTCGTATTGTTTTAAATTGGAAAGTGTTGACTGTTTTTCATCTTTTTAAATTTCATATTCTAAATTATTTTAATATGGGTAGTTTAATTCTGTTTTAATGTTGCCTTTTGTATATTAATTATATTGTAATCTTTTTAAATGAGTCCCCTTTTGGGGGAAAAGGAGACATATAAATAAAATTGTGAAAAAAGAAGAGGAAGGAGGAGGAAGAGAAGAGAACTTTCTTCTTTACCAGGTTAAAGATGGAATGAACTGAGGAGGTGTATGGAAGGAACTGAGTATATAGAGGAGAAAACAGTGCAAACAATATAAATATATTGTTATTGGACTCTATGCAACAGCAAGAGATAACATGTTGCATGCCTATTATGCCAAACAGTAGAATGTAGAATTAGTAGCTAATCTAACGTGAAGGCTTCTTCTTTAATGCCAACAGTAGGATACACATATTTCAACAAAGAAATACCAATTCACGTACCATCAGTTGCTTCTTGGAGACAAAAAGATTCTGTCAGAGCATGTATGCAATGTTTTCCTACTGTTATTATCAGGCTATCTGCCCTCCTCAAAGTCGGGAGATGAACTGCTGCTTTTTGCAGCATCTGGAGTGTTAAAACGTTCAAAGAAAACTTCACATATTCCAGTGATTTACAGTAGTATAACCTCAAGGCTGCAAAAGTATGGAATTGTTTTCTGCTTTAAGACTTACTTTGGCATAGAGAAGGATGTCAAGAAAATCCAGGTATCTCTTCTGCTGGATCTTCTGGAGTTCTTCCTCATTCCCTAGAGACTCCTTTTTCTCCTTAATGATTTTTTCTGCATTGCAAAAAATGAGTAATAGAACAATTTATCATAAACTGCTAGTTTACAGAGAGATGAGCAAAGATTAATTTCAAATCAGCAACGTACTAGGAAGCCATCATATGGGCAAGAGACTGTTTGCTGAATGCTTATAAATATAAATATGCCTATCAACCATGACATAATGCCATGTATCAAAAGATTCTATCTCCTGAATACCTCAAAAAGATTTTTTTTAATTTCAAATATTCCATATATTACATTAAGGTCTAAATGCCCTTTAATTCAAACTGAGATGGACATTTGTAGATCTATACATGGAGTGCTTAGATGTGTAAGCAAGATGTGGTGAACCAAAGTAACCATTGTCTCCTGTACTAGAAATAGCTGTGTTAGTCTGTGTCAAATTATAAAGGGTCTTGTAGCACCTCTGCAAGGAAGAGAAAATAGCTGCCTGACTTGTCAGGCAGATAGGTTGTGGACTAGGAGTAATGAGTGGTATGGTGATTGCCCAGCCATGCTGGGCACCACATCTCCTTCTCAGTGGACTGCATAGCCTCATACAGCCTCTTCTACTTTCTTCTAAAATGGAGAAATAGGCACTTGTTTGTCCTTGGGGCTAAGAGCAGCCTAGGACAGTATAAGAAAAGGGACAAAAGATGCCAACACCCATTTTAGGGGGAAATAAAGATATACAGCAGTCGTGAGCAAAGTGTGGTCTTCCAGATGATGGTGCACTGAATTTCCCAGCATTCTTTACCATTTTTGGGATTGGTTAGGACTGCTAGGAACTGCAGTCCAACAATATATAGAGTTGTGTACTTTGTCTACCACTGGCATGACAAAAAAATCTAAAGATAAGAAGTAAAGAATCAGAAAGAGAACCTGTATGAAGGTGAGCAACCTGGCACGCCTTCCGAAACCGATATCCCTGGGGCGTGAAGCAGTACGTCAGATCATTCTGGCCCAGGATAGAGTGCAGTCTCTCATGTACCAAGGAGCAAAGTTCAAAGACAGCTTTGACATAGGAGTTCTCCCTAAGGGTCAAACAAGGAAATCATGTGATTTTAATCTTTGTGCATTTTCACTAGGTAAAGTCATCAAGCAATCTGATGGCTACAATCCTAGACACCTTACATTGGAGTAAGCCTTACTGAATTCAGGATTACACCATAAAACAAGAATGCTAGCAGAGCATTTGGGATTCCAGTGCTGTGTGTGAAATACATGGTGACTGGCCAGTGGTTCTTGACTTGAAGTCCACAGACCTCCAGGGGACTGTGATGCCCTCATGATGTCCACGAAAGGCTCAAAAGCTGCTCAGCCTGTGTCTCCTCCCTGACGATGGAGTGGCAGTGTAACAGGATCCAAGGCAAAAGAAGGCAGGCAGGCTGGCTGGGCCTGCTGCACATGGCCTATCACATGGCTGCTCCACTGCAAGGAGAAAGTGGGCTCAGCAGCTGAGTGACAGCAGAGCTGACAGCCAGACAACCAGTCAATGTTTGCCCTTCTTTTCTCTGTCTCTCTCCCTCCCCTCCTTTCCAGCAGAGAGAAGTCCAATCTATGCTCAGAAATGCCACCGTCAGAAACACCCCCCTTTCCCTGGTAAAGATGGCAAAAAAAAAAGAGAGAGAGAGGAGTGTTTGAGTTTTTCTGATAGACTGGATAGCTGGAAAGAGGAGCAGAGAGAGAGAGAGAGAGGGAACAGCAAATGCTGGCTGGTTGGCTGGGCCTGCCCCGTTCAATCCACTCCGGCCTTAAATTGTGAAGAAGAGGTGAAAGGTTTTCTCTTCTGCTCCAGCACCTCTCAGGAAAGTGTGCATTTACTTATTTCTCCTTTCTCTCCCAATTTGAAGACCCTTGATTAGCAATTTTAAAGAAATATTTGATGCTCTTTAGGGTTTTAAATCTTGAGTTAGGGGTCTGTGGCAATGACAGATATTTAAAGTGGGTCTCTGGTAAAGAAAAGGTTAAGAACTATTGCCATAATCAAATGGTAGTTTTCCTGTGAGGTCTTCTGTCATTCTGCCATGACCTTTATGCATAAACAAAAGCTTACTTTTATTTTTATTTTTTTTAAGAAGAAAAATTACAACATTGTGTAACAACATTTTCAAGTGCTCTAGTGATTTTAATGAGAAAGGAGGAAATTTGGGGAGGGGAGCAGTTGGTAGGGTCATCTTCATCTGACTAAGCAGTGTAATCAGTGCTGTCTTAGAACACAGAAGCCTTCCTCAATCATTCCAAATGCTTATGTAAACAGGGCTGAGTGGTTAAGCTAGGATGGGATGCATCAGCTGTGTATTTCACACAGAGCTTGGAAAAGTTCTTTCTTTGGATTATAATTCCTTAAATTCCCCAGATGGCCTGGAATTCTAGAGATTACAGTCCAAAAATGTTTTGAACCAATAAATTATTGGTGGGCAATGGAATATAAATTCAGGATAGGTAGCTGGATTCTTTTAAATCACTGCTCAGTGCACTGCAATAAGGTGAGTCTTTGCACAGAGTTAAAAGTTCGCCAGTACTAACCTGCCCATTTGACAGTTGCTGTTACAACTAAAGGCACATTTCATGATACTGTCAAGTGTCATCAAGCTCACATGTTCAAAGAGCTCCACTGATTTTTGCTGTGTGATCAGCTGTTCCCATTTATCCTAAATCAAGAGACGGAAAATAATCTAAGTTCATGGTACTTTCAAAATTTAGGAACTGGAAACTCCAGTATCACACTGCTAATAGTCCTCCTATGGCTACTTCTCTCTGTAGGCTACCCAGTTTAAGCCTGCAATCTGTCTTTCTGCTTTAAAAGATGTTTCCCCACACAAGTGTATACATTTCAGCTCATCTTTAAAACTCTGCAAATTCTTTTGCCCCTAATCCTGAGAGGACTTTTCTGCAATTGTCTGGAAGCTCTGTAGTCATGTCCCCTAGGATGCAATCAGCTTCCCTCCCTGCTGATTTCCTAGTGGAGGGAAAGAAATCATGCAGGCCTCCAGATGTCGTGGAACTGCAACTCCCAGGACTCCTTACCACTAAATATGCTGGCCTAGACTGCTGGGACTAGCAGTCCACCAATATCTAGAGGTCTGTGTGATTCCTATGCCAGTTCTAGGGTATAATAAACACTTTAATTAAAAAAAAATTACAAAAGGTATCTGGAAATATAGTACTTCAGTTGTATCTTAAGCATTTGTTATGCGCATATCATAAGTCACGGTTTATTATAACAATGATTTATTGCTGAAGTCATACAGGAGATGACCAAACAAACCATGTCCTCTTTTCCCCATTTCTGGTTTGTTTCTCTCTTATTCCTTTTGTCAAGAGTTTGTAAGCCCAGAGTAAAACACGGGTTGAGATTATGGTTTGTTCCTGGCTTCTTAGCAGAGGTTGGTTTGCATATCACAATAAACCAGATTTCCACGAGCCATGCTTTGGCTTTTTTATATAGGCAGATGTAGTCATTGAAATGCTTTTCACAGCAACATAATCACCAATAGCACTGTTATCAAGCTAGTTAAGTAATACATTTCCTATGAAAGCACTTACCAACATCACTTTGGTGGACTCTGCCATCAGTGTCACATATGGTTTCAAAATGTTATAGTGGAAACCTGGAGTGAGCAGCTTTCGATGCTGTGACCACTTTGGTCCATGTAAGACCAGCAAACCTTTTCCTTGGGAAACACAAACATGTGGTATTACTCTACAAATATAGTTTTGATATATTCAGACAGAACAGCGTCTGCTAGTCATCAAAGTTTATAGCAGCAGTAAGGATTTTGTTTTGTTCTCTGTTTTGTTTTGTTGTATCTAACCCATTTCTTACAGTAACTGTAGCAGTAGATCCTCAATATAAGAACTAAGGTGCTTTTCGCATCTTACCTTGTCCCGGTGTCGTCGAGAGGGGATCACGCAAGAAGCCTCTTGCAAGAGGCACTCGTGTCCCCTCCACTGGCCTAGACTGCTGGGACTAGCAGTCCACCAATATCTGGAGTGCTGGGACTAGCAGTCCACCAATATCCACACCAGCTCCGTGCTGCCCGCAAGGAAGCGTGAGCGCTCCGCCTCTTCCTTCCGGAGTGCAGCTGGGTACTTTCTGCTGGGACTAGCAGTCCACCAATATCTGCCGGGACAGCAGTCCACAAATATCTAGAGTGCTGGGACTAGCAGTCCACCAATATCCACACCAGCTCCGTGCTGGCTTGAAGGAAGTGTGAGCGCTTCGCCCCTTCCTTCCGCAATTCAGCCGGGTACTTTCCCAGGCTGCTCTTGCAGAGGAAGCGCAATGGCCGCATGTCTGGAGGCTCCACACACAAGGTAAGTGTGTGTGGGGCACGGGAAGGACGTGTGATCGCGCATCATTTCCGGCAACAACATGAAAATGATATAATGCGTGATCACCACCTAATGGCCTCGGGAGCATTGCACAATTGTCATCTCATGCCAGAGTCCTGATATCTCTAGGGCCCTTTTTTCCATATTGTATTTGGAGCCCATTACTCTGCTGGCTGGAACAATCTTGAAGTTCCTTTTCACAATCTTCCCTGCAGATATTTTCTATTTTGCATCCTAGGAAAATCTCACGTTGGAAACAAACCACTCTGTCCTGAATAATCACACTAACTTTCACTCCAGAGTCTCTGGCCCTTTCCACACTACATTGTTATAGTGCTATAATTCCATTTTCAACATCCTATGGAATCCTGGGGTTTGCAGTTTAGGGAGGGGTAATGCTCAACCAGAGAGCTCTTTGGCCTCAGTAGACTACAAACCCTAGAAATCCACAGGATGTTGAAAGTAGAATAATAGCACTATAACGGTGTAGTGTGGAAAGGCTCTCTGTGTCCAAACAAGATTTAAACACTACCTTCCATTGCACTGTGTAGTTTCTTCTCTTCTTTGAAAACAGATGTGGGGATTGAGTGGAATTTCAAAATGGAAACGTAGAACTGTGACATGCCACTATGCACAGGCATGCGCATGTGTTTGTATATGTTTATGCATATAAGCCAAATTCCATTCCAACTTCTTGGTGTGTTCAATGTTACCAACACACTACAAACAGAATACCTAACAGGCAAGTTCATACAAAGGCTACATTCACTCAGTGATCATAGCTTTTGAGTGTAATTTTCTATACAATCTACTGCAAAAGGATAGCATAAAAACCATGCAAGCTGCATTTCTTTATAAATGAAAGTTTAATAAATTCAAAAGTTCTATGCAGAATCTTAATTTCTAATGTAACATTAAATTGCATACAGCTGGCTCTCCATATCCACAGGTTCTGTGTCCACAGATTCAACCAACTACAGTTTGGAAATATTTGAGAAAAAAAAATCCAAATAGTAAACCTTGACTTAACACTATGCTGATGTGTCGACATACCTTGCTGTAGCCTCCCACCACTTCACAGATCTTCAGGCTATCTCTGGCACCTGTTTTGAGTTGTTTACCATTTTATATAAAGGACACTATTTTACTATGCCATTGTATGTAATGGAACTTGAGCATCCACAGATTTTGGCATCCACGGGGAGCCCTGAAGCCAAACCCCAATGGATACAAAGGACCTGCTGTACTTGCAGAATCTGTCTGCAATTTTATTCTTGCATAACACCTGTAGATATTAACCTGACTAGTATCTGGTAGTATTCTCAATCACAATAGAATTGTATAAACTTATTCAAATGTCTATGTTGTCTTTCAACAGAAATTCCTAGGGCTGTTTATATAACATGAAAACACTAGTACCTCAGAACATTCATCACCATAATAGATTTTCATATATTTAAATTTTGACACGGTCTTTTAACAGAAATTTCTAAGGATTTTCAATAAAATGAAAATAACCCCCACTCCTCAAAAATGTAGATGAAGGGTAGCTTACTTTTATTAGAGCTCTGTTATCTATAGAATACCTGCACCAGTAGGCCTAACATATAGACCCACATAATTCTAGCTATGCTACCTATTTATGGCCTGTACTTAACTACCTTCAACTATTCTTCAATACAAAGGCCTTGAATATACATACCGATCCATGGGACTACGTTTCGATAGCTTACATTGTCCTTCGGATCTGTAAAGGACAAGTGAACAAGAACAAAGATGAAACCACCCTTCAGTTCTATTTCTTTATTTCTAAAATCACTAAACCACACACTTCATCCACAGGTACTCCCAGTATACATAACGTTATTTAAGCAAGCAAACACAAAGTAACAAACATATGAACCATTCAACCAGAGAACAAACAAATGACAAATTCAATTAAAACTTAAGGTCTAAATCCATTTGCTAGTCTCAAGCAGAGTAAATCCACTCAATCAATTGGGATTTATGTAAAATCCTTATTTATTATTTATTTATATAAGGCATTAATCTATTGCTCCTAGGACAACCAGGGCCCCTGAGTTGATGCACAATATGTAAAAACACTTTTAAACAGGCAATAAATTTTCAAAAACCTCAAAAGTTGTTTTTACTGCTCTTAGATGGACTTAATATTTCACTGTTGATTCAAAGGATCTACTGTAATTGGGACTAGCAATTGGATTTAGGCCAAAATGCTTTGGCAAAAAAGGAACATTTTGATCTAGCACTGACTAGAAAGCAAGGTCAGCATCAATCTCATCTGTCTTGAGAAGAAATTCAAAAGTTGGGAAGCAATCAGCAAGAAGTCCTTTCTTTTACAAAGGCACAATGTATTTTTTCTCAACTGATGACACCTGGAGAAGGGCCTCTGAGGAGCAGGAGAGTAATACAGAGGAAGCATGGTATGGAAGAAGGCACTTCTTCAGATATTTGTTCCCCAAACTATTTCAGTCTTTGAGGTGATTGTTTACGCTCTGAATTGGCATATTGATGAACAGGGAGCCAGAGCAATTCCTTAAAAATTGGTGCAATGTAACCACTTACTTTAATTTTCTATGTAAACAGTAAATTGATTAAATTGATAGGAATTCTAAGGCCCTTTCTGCACTTTACCATTTTTCACCATTATCCTGTTGTGATCCTG
Organism: Iguana delicatissima; assembly: GCA_948472985.1. Classification (NCBI taxonomy): domain Eukaryota; kingdom Metazoa; phylum Chordata; class Lepidosauria; order Squamata; family Iguanidae; genus Iguana; species Iguana delicatissima. The sequence goes on along the minus strand of CAOKZL010003297.1, from coordinate 96,511 downwards.
GCAGTGCCACTGCTGGCATGAGAGCGCAACCTGAACGCTCCCCTTCACACTGAGCCGGATGCCTGCAGTAGGGTAATGCAAGGGGCATGCTCCTGCCTTCCGCAGTGTGGTTGGCCACTTCCTGTGCTGCACTGGGGAGGGAAGTGCGCAGATCATGCTTCCACAATTTCCATACGACCACCAGCAATGGGAGTGTTGTGCAATTGAGGGCCATGACCAGATTTTTTTCCAGTAATGGAATATCCTATGATTGCAATGGCTGAGGATGCATGGGCAGCAGGACCACAGCAATGTTCTGCAAAAGCACAACTTGTGGACTGGCAACAACACATCCCCATTCTTGGACAGCACTATCATGCAGAAATGGCCTAACTATAAATTCTACAGCTGTTTCCAATGTCAGCTCCATGTATAATGAATATTTGAATCAAAAGGACCCTCCTTCCCTCCCAAGCTGTTCATCTGCTCCTTCAGAGGAGTGCAGCCCTACTGAGATAACCAACATCTAGGGCAGTGGTTCTCAACCTGCGGGTCCCCAGATGTTTTTGGACTTCAGCTCCCAGAAGCCCTGAGCATTGACCATAGTGCCTGGGGCTTCTGGGAGCTGAAGTCCATAAACATCTGGGGACCCACAGGTTGAGAACCACTGATCTAGGGTGAACACTGGTTTTGCAGACCCTGGAACCAGCCAACCATGATGCTTCTATCTCACCAGGATTCAGCTTCAGTTTATTGGTCCTTTTCTAATCTATTACCATATCTAGCTACCAGTTCAGTATATTTACAGCCTCACCTGATTCCGATGACACTGAGATACAGGGTTGGAAACCATCAGCATAATCATGCCTCCTCCCTTCACATTTTTATAGAAAAGCAAACAAAACTGAATTTGTGGAATTCCACACTTCAGATGCCTTAGGAACAAGCAGAAGTTTACCAATACTTTTTTTCTAAAACTATCAATGCAAATAGGAGTAGAACCATCGTATTACTGTGGTTCCCATCTCAACTCACAGAGTTGATTTAGCAAGATACCACGGCTGATACTAACAAAAATGAGCAAGAGATCAAAGAGAATTGATCTGGTTGTACTCTTCCTATCATCTGATGGTAGTCATCCATCAGGGTGACCAAGGTTTCTGTCAATGTCAGCTGGCTCTGCCTGGCTCATGACAGTTGTTTCCATGCCAAAACCTGCCTAAATCCAAATTGAAATAGCTTTAGACAATCCATTTCATCCAAAAGTGATTCATGCTAAACCCACAATAGCCTCTCAAGCACTTTGTCCAAAAAGGCAATACTTGCAACAAAACAATCATCACAATTTTCTGGACCCACAATTTGCTTCAAGACAGCCAGGACTACAATTGATCTCTTACAACCAGACCAGACAGAGCACCACACAGCTCCTTTGACACTGTATAGATGATGGCATGCAAAGCAAATTAAGTATAAATACCTTTGGCTCAAAACCGCTAGCAAACTTAATCACAACAGGGCTTTGATAGTTCCACTATATCCTTCTGAAGGTACAGAGATCACAGACTTTTCACCACTTGCTAAAGCTCTGATGGCTGGATGGGCAAAGACATAAGGGAAGTGGAGAAGTGGTAATGTTTCACCCCCCCCCACCACAAATTGGATGCAATAATGTGACTGGTCACAGTTCTATGTGACTTATGTCATCTGCTGTCTACTGTAGTTATCATTCTGTTTGTTTCCTTGCCATCAATTCTCTGATAAACGAGGGAGCAAAATGGGCTCCACACATTGCAGGAGTGGAAGTCTGGGAACAATAATATCAGCAACCCCTTCTGTCTCACCATTATGTTGTAAGACCTGTTCAACAAGAGTGATAGCCGTGTCAACCAGAAAATCATCTGGAATCCATGAATCCATTTGCCTGGAGCTCAGCTCATCAAAACTGGAGAATCTGCACACTTGTTTTCCAGCTGTAGATGACCCACAAGACTGGAGCCTGATGGCTAGGTATCTGTCAACCCTAGTGCCAATATCTTCTGATTATGAACTCAGTCTCATGTCTGTTTGACCATAAGAAAGGGTTCCAAAAGGCTCCTACTCTGAAAGAACTATAAATTCAAAAATCTAGAATTATACTGTGTTCTTATATCCACTGAGGAAGCAATGTCCCAAGTTTTCTGCATGGTCTCAGCATTATTACAACAGTACCTGGAACAAACACATTCCTGACCACACACATGTTTCTCTTATGGCACCTCAAGGCTATTTAAAAGTCTCCCAAACCTACCATTTCTTCTTTATTATTACTCAAAATGCACCCTGTACCTTCAAAGGGATGGAGGAAACCCTTCTACCAGACCGCTTTAGGTCTGGGGAGTAACTTCCAGTTTTTGGGGGGGGGGGGGTCCTCTGGAAGTTCAAATAGGTTGGAGGAGGTAGAAATATGACAAAACTGACCCACATTCATCCTAGAGGTCGCAGGAGAGCACTTTGAAACAAAATCAAAATGAAAAGTTGTGGAGGGGTGTATGCAGTCCTCTGAGGTCTTGTGAGGGATATATGCAGCTCTGAGACATCAGAAGGTTGCCTGCTCCTCTCCTAGCCTATGTGCGAATATTGGTAGCCTTTGATGCCTCTCTCAAAAATTGTTTATTATTATTATTATTATTACTATTATTGTTGTTGTCGTCGTCGTCATCTTTATTTATACCCTGCCTTTCTCCCATGTTTGGAACCCAAGGCAGCTTACAAATTAAAATTATTATAATACAAAAAGTCAATATTAAACTAGCACTCATATTAAAACAATTTAAAACAGAGAGAGAGATAAATAAAGATACAAATATAGATACAATTCCGCAAAACGAGAGAACAGGTCATTCAAACTATATTTATGAAACATCATAGATATCTGTTGATTATATCCAATCCAAGCCTTCCTTTTTGCAGCAGTGGATAACTGGAAAATATCCTTGTTTTCTTCATTTGTTTGTTCATTTTGGCAGCTGTACCAGAAGCAACAGGATATCATTCATACTTTCTCTTACACTCACATGCATACTTATAGTGATGGATTAAGGTTACATTGTTTTACCTGCTCTAGCAAGTAATGTTTTTGCATAGTCAGGATGAGTGATTACTACACATGCAGAGAATCTCCCAAACCACAATGGAAAGGCATACGGATACTGATACATCCAGCTCTCCGACTTCTTGAACACTGTGGAAATGGGTAAAAGCTGAAAGAACACAAGACAGTAAAGAAGGAGGTAAAGGTGGCTACTTTTTTTTTCCTTGATGAAAACAAGCAGTGCTTAAGTCAAACATCTAGTTGATAATGCCGGGAATCAGAATACAAAATTTAAAATGATCTGACCCAATACAAATCTTGAAACAAAGTTGATGTTTAAAAATATCCTGCATGCTGAAATTGTCTTGATCCATATGTAGTACATGGTTAAAAGTCTTAACAGATAGCTGATTTGAATAATAATCTTTTTCACTGCAAATAACTACAAATAAATGCAGAGCCCTAACAGAATACTGGTATATACAGATTTTGCACAATATCCATCATAGTGCTATGGCCCTTTCCACAGCACCCTGCCATCCCACCATGGGGGCAGGAGAAGGACGGGACCACGACGTTTCTGCATGATGTCATCATGGTCCTGTCCTTCTCTTGTCCACAGGGGGCACGATCATGGGTTAAATCATTAATGGGTTTTCCCTGTCAATGGCCCATGATTGTGCCACCATCCTGCACTTATCTGGCCTGAGAAAGCACCAGAAGCACAATGGAGGTGCTTCCTGCCCCAGCGCAGTCTAAGAAAGTGCACAGCTGTGCCACAGAAGGAAGAGACACAGCCATCACACTTCCTTCATCAGGGAGCCAGCTGGTGCAGACGGGAGTGCTCCCATCATGCTCCCTTCCTGGCAGAGCTACTGCTGGGACCCCCACTGGACACCACCACAAGAAGGTAAGCTGAGGAAAGGGCCTTACAGCAAGGCAGATCTACCACTAGCTGCAACACTAAGAAACTCACACAGCATTGAGGAATAATAGAATTGTAGAACCAGGTTCTCAGGAACTTCTAATCCAATTCCCTGCCATGCAGGAGTATACTGTACAACTACAGCATAGCGGTGGAGCTTGGAATGCATGGCGGAGGGGCAGGTGGGGTGGAGCTACAGTGTGGAGGCGGGACTGCAGCATGGGGGATGTGGCCACGGCATGTGGTGGCGTGGCTGTGGGGTGTGGCCACAGTGCACAGAGGTGTGGCAATGATGTAACCCCTGTTGGCAGACCCAGTCCCAGTGGAGTAAAATATTTAATATTCAAAGTTATTAAGCCAGAGGTTCACTGGACAGGAACGTAGACATCCAGGTCTAACACCAAAGCACAACTAGCAAGGTCAGTCCAATGCTTCCCCAGTTATGTCTCCAAGAGGGAAACTTCAAAAGGCACATACACGCACCATGGACCATCAACAACGACACCTTGATGGGAACTACATGTCCTCCTGATGAGATTAACACTTGCAACAGCAAGAAATACAAAAATGAGGTCCATTTGCAAGATTCGGCCACTGTCCTTTTCCGGGAAAGGGTCTGCCCCCGAGGCATGTTTTGCCCTATAATTGAGCTCCCTTTGGGACTTTCTTCAGAGAACTCCCACGCTAGACTAGCACCCCAGCATTCTGCTAGTGAAGAGCTCGCCTCAGCATTCTTCCTCCGCTGAGCCACTTTCACCTTGCTTCTTTCTGCACTGGCGACTACAGGATCAGGTGCCGTATAAACTGCTCTCCTTCCCTCTGCTTTTCCTGATCTTCATATCTTTCTGACTCATTAGTTCTTGTGCGCTTGTGTGAGTGACTGTTTCTTAGTGTGTACGTGTGTGGATATTTTGCCAAATTCTGCTAAATAAACTATTGATAATTGGACATTTGGCCTGGCTCTTGTGCAGTCTGACTCCGTAGACATAGGTCCATGATCTTGCTGTGTTGCCTTGCTCTCCTCTTTGCTAAGCAGTGTTCCGCTAATTCCCCCAATCTTTGTATTCTTGGTGCAAATCTGGGTGTCCCCCAGGCAACTCCAGAAGTCAAGGTAACAACAAGGCCTGGTGCCTCAAAAAAATTGCCACCTGGGGCAAACCATCCCCATCATCCCCCCACCTATGCGACTGCTACAGCACTCCTAAATGATGCCTATCTAACCTCTGTTTAAGGACCACCACCCTTCAAGACAGTCTCTTCTACTGTTGAATGATTCCTACGTTAGAGAAGATCTTCCTAATGTTAGATGGAATCTCTTTTCTTGTACCAGACTCACAGAGTCGTCTCTACGGCAGCAAAATTATGGGCCTTTCCACACTACACTGCTGATAGTGCTGTTATTCCACTTTCAACATCTTGTGGAATTCTGGGGTTTGTATTTACCGAGGCCAAAGAGCTCTCTGGCTGAGAATTCTAAATGTCCTCTAAACTGCAGATCTCAGGATTTCGTAGGATGTTGAAAGTGGAATAATAGCACTGTAACAATTTAGTGCAGAAATAGCCATGGATGAAACTATGGGGGAGGGAAAATGAGGACACTTCCCCAAACAGGAATTCTCCACTCCCCAAATGAAATTTTCTCTGTATCTCCAAATTTCTCGCATTGCAGACAATGAGATACTGAAAATTGTTCAAATCTAAAACTCTTGTATTTTACTGTATTTACATGCTCTTAGTCACTTTGCATTTCTTTGGCTGCCTAAACTATACAGTCCTCCTTCCACATTCGCAGGTTTGACCTTTGCAAATTTGATCATTCATGATGCCAGCACTGAGAACTTGCACTAAGGCAATCGGCAAGGGAATGGAGGAGAGAGTTGTGCACACCTTCCTTCTCTCCTCTGGAGCTCCCTGCTTCCATTCCCTTGCCTCTGGCCCCAGTGCTCAAAAGGCAAGGGAAAGGGAGGGGGAGTCCTGGAAGGGAATGGGAGTACGATTGCGGGGGAGAATTATTTGTGGTTTTCCTGCTTTCACAAGGGTTCTGTGCCCTTAACCCTCGCTAAAGTGGAGGGGCCACTGTATTTCTAAAAGCTCAACCAAGTTTATTTTGTTTTGTTTTTGCAGTTCTAGAAATCTGAGTGAAGAAAAATTTCATTGAGGGTCAGAATTCTTACTGGAGGGAGGACAGTGCCCTCATTTTGACTGCTCCCTCCACAGCAACACTCTAGACGACCTCATAGTTTGGAAGAATCTCCCGCTGCATGTTCCCTTCATGCTTGCTCTGTCTCTATCTCACTCTCTCACTCACACACACACACACCAGCCACAGACTTGTGCCTACCCTGGGGACCTAACAACTGCTGCCTGCTGCTCTAGCCTCTTCCACACTGGAGGCTAGAAACAGAGGGAGAGAGGCAGCCAAGCAGACTCTTGCTGCTGCTCACAGAGTAAGGAAAGAGACCCCAGTCACAAGTACGATGGCAATGCTTTGAGTTTCTCTTGCCAGCACTTTTTATCTTTTTATAAACAGTCACACCCTTGTTTCACCTGCCTCAGTACAAAGGTGTTTACAGCACACCCATTTCAAGAAAGATAAGTGGTATCATTAGATGATGCCCTGAAGGTGCATGAAAATGAACTCTGCCTCACTCAGATGGTGAGGGAGTACTTGGATACCTCCCCACACTGTTAGCTGCCCTAGACATAGGGGAAGGATTACTTCTCCACGGATGTGGTTCATCCAATGCCAAAAAGGCTCTTATGTGGATCTAAGGATGTTTTCTCTACATGATCCTGTCTGAACTCTTCTGTTCCTTCATCTGGCTTCATTCCTTGAGTCTTTCTGACCTATGAGAGAGTACCTTCTTATCTGTGAAATGAAATCATTTTTGTGGAGTGAACTTTTCAGATGAAAAATTCGTATCTATGTGAGCATTCCAGCATGATTTAGAACTGATTTTGAGGTTCTTTTACACTATACAATTATAGCAGTATGATTCTGCTTCATCTACCATGGCACCATCCTACAAAATCCTGAGATTTGTAGTTTAAGGAAAGACATGCACAATTCTCAGCCAGAAAGTTCTAGTGCCTTACCAATCTACAAACCCCAGGATTCCAACAGGTTGTTGTCATGGCACTTAAACTGGAATAACAACAATATAACTGTGTAGTGTGAAAGGGTCTCTAATCTTTCATACACTTGCTGGATCCTACAGGGTTTTTGGTGCACCTCTGCGGTTCTACTCTTTGGGAGTTTCAAAATGATTTTGTTGTTGTTGTTTTTTTAAAATTATATTTTTCCCTGAGAGTATAGGAGTATGGGGAGAAATGGAAAGATCCCTATGGCACCTTAAAGAGTAACAAATGTACTATGACATAAGTTTTTGTGGACTGCAGTCTATATATGAAGTGTTTCCTGTATTATCAGTATGCATGTGGTTGTGGAAGGAATTATAAACAGTGAAGTCAGAGGGAAATGAAAGTATAGACAGTGATAATGACCTTACTAACACTGGCTGTTTTCATAACTGTTGTGGGGTGATAACAGCCATTCTTTCATTGGTGAGGTGCTGAACACATGGAATGTAATTTTTCAAAAACAATGTTGTTCCCATTTAGTCACAGATATAGCTAGACTTCTTAATGAATTCATTAAGATGTTTGACATTAGAATCTGTCTTTGAAGTTATTTTGTTCAAGAAACAGCACGGATAGGAGCACCTTGGAAAGTTAAAGTGTTCCTCCACTGCTTTGTTTGCTAGGTAACAATAATAATAACAGCAACTGTTTAAAAGTATACAAAAAATAATGGAGAATGGGGAATTACACCGCTCATTCTTAGTGACACCAAATATCCAGTATCTCTGTATGACATCTACAGCACTACATAGTTTCATTCTCTCAGCTACTTTTTAAAAGTTGAACTTTACCCCTGAATCTCTTGAAGGGGAAAGATTAATTCAGGTCCAGAATTATGCAAGGTGGCATTGTTACCAAGATAAACAAGTTGTGGCAGTTTCAAACAAGTAGGTCAATGGACAGAGTTAGAGAACAAAGTTTATTACCCTACTGGTTCAGTAAAGAGAGCTTTTGTTTCCATCTGATTCTTAGCCTATAGACACAGAGTTCAAAATTTCCACAGAGTTATACCAGGGATGGAGAGTATGTGGCCCTTCTGATATCCATGGACTGCAGTTCCCGCAATCCTTTCCCACTGACTATACTGGTGGTGTGTTGTCATGTACTTTCAAGTCAATTCCAATTTATGGCAACCCTTGTTACTACTGTTAACTGCTGTCAAGTCATGACCCTATGAACAGGATCTCTATCTCTCAGTCACCCTACCAATAGCATCCCTGCTCAGGTCTTGCAGACTCAGGGCCATGGCTTCCTTGACTGAGTCTATCCATCTGTAATGTGGTCTTCTTTTTTCCTACTGCCTTCTATCTTACCAAACATAGGGTTTTCTTTGCAAGGTTCACTCAGAGGCCATTTCTCACTAGCTTCTTTTTAGGCTGAGAGAGTATGATTTTGCCCAAGGTTGCCCAGTGGATTCCTATGGTTGTGTGGGGATTCAAACCCTGTTCTCTTGGAGTTCTAGTCCAACACTGACTTAATAATTTTTAATACTGGTTAGGGTTGACCTTACCATTTTTAACCCTTTCATTAAAAACCTGATAACTTAAAAGTTATGAACTCATTAAATTACTAAACTACAAATCAAACCTTCTCATATTACCTTTAACATTACCATTAATAAATGGAGGGGCTGCAGTTGAATGGACTGAACTGCTATCAAAGAAGCCTAGCTAGCCTTGTGATGGGCAGATTTTAGGCTTATGAAATCCATGCTATTTTTTAAACTGGAATCCAGAGGTCCAACTAGTACATCAAGATACAAAACAATGACTTAGGTTTAGTAAGAGAAACACTGTTGTGACCATTTATAAAAACATGGGAACGTTTAATACAATATTTAAGAAACAGATGGGGAAACCTAGTGGTAGACAATTTTACAGATTGAAGTTAGATTTAAATAGAAGATATTGTATAGATAAACTCTTTAAGAAATTTGAGTGAATAATTAAATGACTTAAACCAAAGGAAGTTATCTATTTATGATAAAGATCAAGACTCTTTTATATATAAATATGAAACGAAAACCTGTCGAACAAACTGTCAATAGTTCATATTTGGATGTCTTGCTTTGTGTTACAACATTACTTTGTATATCATATATTATAGAATCATAGAAATGTAGAGTTGGAAGAGACCACAAGGGCCATCTAGTCCAAGCCCCTGCCATGCAGGAAAACCCTCAAAGTACTCCCTACTTTTTAAACTTTTTATCTTTATACTGTTTTATTTATTTATTTATGAGTATTGGTATGTTTATTTATTTTACAAAATTTCTCAAAAAATAATATTAAAAAACAAACAATGACTTAGGCTGGTGGACACGTGTTCTAAAAATTAAGACACAGATCCAGCACAGGAGTTTGTCATCAGTAACAAGTCCAAACTCGCATGTCCTTTTACACAAAAATCTGGGACTCTGAAGTAACAAAAATGCAGTTACCTGTAACAATTTATTTATTGTGTGTGTGTGTGTGTATAACAGGCATGTAATGAGAAGTAAAGAAGTTACTTTACTGGTGTTACAAACTGCTTTCTGGTTCATTAACATCAGCTGGTTCAAATTGTTGCAGCTAGATTGGTAACCAGGGCTGGTTAAAGGGAGCACGGAGCACCCAACTCACAACCCTCTTGCTGCAACAACTCCATGAGCTGCCGGTCCATTTCTAGGCACAATGCAAAGTGCTGGCTATGACCTACAAAGCCGTATACACGTCAAGTCCGGGATATCTGAAGGACGGTATTCTCCTTCACACATCTACTCATGTTTTTAGATTTTCTGGAGAGGTCTCTCCATCCTCACAGGTACATCTGGTTGGAACATAGAAAAGTTCCTTCTCACTGGCTGCTTCCAAGCAGTGAAACTACTGCCAAATCGGCCCCCTCCTTGCTACCTTTCTTCAAACAGATGAAGACCCTTTTTGTTTTGCAGACCTTTCAGGAGGGCTGGTTGATTAGAAGGAATGGGCTCATCTGATGTACTAGATTTTCTGTCTGCTGCTTTCTTTTCAATGTTTTTTTAAATAGGTTTTCATTCTTTGATAGTTTAAATTTTTAACTTTTGTTTGTTTGCTGCAAATTTTTAACTGTGTTTAATTGTTGTTAAGTCACCTTGAGCTCCAAGCTTGTAAAAAGGCAGATATAAATAAATATAACAATAACATTCAGAATAAATGGATACCAAGCATCTCAAAACTGTGCTTGTGGTATGAAATGTCATCATGGACTCCAAGCTCATCCATTAATATTCTGGAGACATGTCCTTTGGAAAAGCTGATCTTTTTTCAGCTTTCAGAAGTATTTGATGGGGGGGGGGACTTGCAGAACTCAAAACTGTGAGACTTCCTCACTGTGTGTATTGTTAAGTTTTGCCAGCAGCCATCCCATTTAAGGTCTGCCTCCTTTCCTGGTTCTTTGTTCTCCTCTGTTTACGCTCTGTTTTTATTTAGTGTTCTTGTAATGAATTTTATTATATTCCTCTAATGTAATAATTGCATGAAGAAAAAGAGTAATGTTCTTTATGTAGATTTTAAAGTTATGCTTAAAGGGTAATTTTGAGGCATTTTGACAGAAGTTTTTCAAGCTGTTATGTCACTCTTATCAGTTTTAAGCTTTTCTGCCCAGGAAGTAACAAAAAAGCAACGAACACAATTAAGTTCAAGTTACCTTGTTTATTTACTAAATTTACATCCTGCCTTTCTCCCAAATTGGATCCAAGGTAGCTTTTGAAATACATGGTAATGAGTAATACCAATCACTTTTAAAGAGTGAAGAGAATAAATTATATTTAAAAACTAACTTCCCAAGCTCTGCAAAATCCACTCTTGGTTTCTACAAGGTTTCTTTTTCAGCAAACTAATTTGGAGATTGGAAGAGGGGGTTTTTCCCCATTAATTAAGATAATTGAGAGTCAGAAACCAAGGTGCTACAAATCATCTAAGCATCCATTATATCCTGGGCTGCATCCAAACTGCACAATTAGAGCAGTTCCATTCTACTTCCACAGCCCTATCCTTGTTGTATAGAATTCTGGGATTTGTAGTTGAGGGGCACTTAGAATTCTTTTATACATTCCTGTGAACTACAGGATTTTACTCTCCTTTTGCAAAGAAGTCTCTCACCAAGCCACAAATCTCAGCACTGTAAAGGATGGAGACATGGCTGTTAAAATAGTACTGAATGTCTGTACTATTATTATGCAGTGTGGATACACTTCATCTGCTTTCTGCTTGGCTCTGATCTTGCAAACTCCATAAAGATGAAAAGTTGGCTTCAGAGACTAAGGCCATTTCTACACTACACTGTTATAGCGCTATTATTCCACTTTCAACATCCTATGGAATCCTGGGATTTGCAGTTCAGGGAGGGGCATTTAGAATCCTCAGTCAGAGAGCTTTTTGGCCTCAGTCAACTACAACCCCCAGAATTCCATAGGATATTGAAACTGAGGTGATAGTACTATACCAGTGTAGTGCAGCAATGGCCTAAGCCTCACCAGTGGCCACACAGGTTGAATCAGAAGTCTGTTGGCAGCACAGGGGAAATGGTTGACCAATGATGGGCAAACTGAGCACACTAAAAATTTGGGTATGCTTTTATTCATTATAATCTGGTGACTACAGCATGCAAGTTTTCTAGAAAGACAATGAGAGTGAGAAAGCCCTCAATTTTTTTTTTAAAAAAAATCCTACTCTTTCTAGAATAGAAATTATTCCATCTAAATGTCTTTGATTTTTAAATGATCGTCTCCACCACGTTTATTTCTAAAGGACAGCAGCGTCTCTGGAAAGTCTGGCCAGTTCCCTACTGGACTGTTACAGCGCTATTATTCCACTTTCAGCATCCTATGGAATCCTGGGGTTTGCAGTTTAGGGACGGGCCTTTGAGGTCCGCCTAAACCGCAAGCCCCAGGATTTCACGCGCTGTTGAAAGTGGCATAAGAGCAGTATAACAGTCCTGTGCGGAAATGGGCTCAGCTCGGGCAGGTGGCCTGTGATCTGAAATCCTCAGCCCAGCGAGCGCCCCAGATTCTCCCGCTTTTGTCCTGCGAGGCGGCGGCGGCGGCGGCGGCGGAGGCGGCCCTGGAGAAGACAACGCTCGGGAGGCGGCAGCAGGAGCCGCATGCCTGCCTGCCTGCCTGCCTGCCTGCCAGCCAGCCAGCCAGCCAGCCAAGGGATGCGTCCTGCGTGCAAGGACACGGAGGTGGGTTTGAAAGCGCGATGGAAACCCGGCTCGGCACCCACCTCGAAGATATGGCCGTACAGCCAGTGCGTCGGGGGCGCCGGGAAACTCCTCAGCGTCTTCAGGAGCTCCTGGCGGCGGCGGTGGAGCTGGACGGCTTTGATCAGCACGTAGGTCAGGCAAAAGACAGCAAGCAAGTGCCAAAGTCGGGAGGGATCCATGGCGGCGGCAGGCACAGCGGGGCTGATTCAGAGCTGGCTGCTGCCTCGGCGGCTGGGAAGCTCCCCTGGCCAGGGAAGACGCGGGGGCGCCGTCTACATATTGCGCCCAGACCGCCCTCGAGTCAGAGGACTTGCACAAGAGGCAGCGCGCACCCGCCCCAGGGCTTCTTCGGGGGGGGGGCAGGGAGAAAAGCAAGAGCGGCACACGGAGGGGGGCGCTCTACCGAGTCTCCCAAGGGAGAGAGTTAAAAAAAGCACCTTTTTCCGCACCCCCCGGCGATATTCGGAGGCAGATTTCAGCCTCCGAGGTTGCAGCAGGTCTAAATGACAGCATCAGTTCTGTGCGCTTCGCTCCTCTTCATTGCTGTAGGCAGATATAGGCCATTTCTCCACTAGACTGTTACAGTGCTACTATTCCACTTTCAACATCTTATGGAATCCTGGGGTTTGCAGAAATGGCCGTAATCCAGAATCTAGATGCAAACAGCATAAGGCAAGTCCTACTGCGTCAGATCAGTTAAGTGCAGCGTCCTGTTTCCAACAAGAGGATGCTTCAAGGGAGGGGCGCAAGACAATAGGAATCTGCAACCCTCGGAGTCCCTCCCGGGTATTTGTATCTGAAGTTCAGTTGCAAGTACCGCCTACGCCTACGCGAAAAGCTGAGTTACCCAGAGATCCCGGAAATGTTTTTAAGGAGGAGGAAGGGCTCACCATCGCCAGGCAGGTCAGGATGAGTCTTTGCTTGCTTGCAAGGTCGTTTTTAAAAAACAATGAAAACACAAAATATATTGCATTAAAAAAAATCAACAACAGCTGAAGCAGGATACCACCTGGCTACCGGGAAAGCAATGGCACAAATAATAAATGAAATATTTCAAAAAATCGGCGTTTGTAAAAAATAAATAAATAAAATCAATTCATGGGGCAAAGGGAAAAAATGTTAAGTGAAGGAAAAGGTGCCTGTAAGGTTCCCCAAGGCAGTGTTACTCAAGGTGGGGTCCGCGTATCAGTGCCAGTTTGTAAGCCATCTAGTGCCAATTTGCCATTGAGTTCCCAGGAAACTATGCAAAAATAATTAATAATGCGGCAGTTATATGTTTCTGGTCACTGGCAGCTTAGATAGTTTGAGAAGGACTGCTGTAACACACCTGAACTGTACTTTCAGAGCAAAAGCTGCGCAGAGGTGTTAGAAGACATAGTTCTCTGGAGAAACTACTTCCAAAAGAAAATGCAAAAGTGTATATTTAACAAACTTGAGGTGTAGAGAATCTCCTGATAACAAAACCTGAAGTTGAGTAGGTATAGTGATGTGGTCACATTTGCTGATGGCAAGAAATTATTTAGTGATGAGAGCAAAAAGAGGTTGTGAAGAGTCCATGAAAGACTTGTCTAAAGTGGGAGAATGGACGTTGCAATAGTAAATGACAATTCAATGAAAACAAGAGTAACATGATGCATACTGAATATGCATACCCCTAACTTCACACATAGACACACATGTATGGTAGCAAGTGACCAAGGGATCTGAGAATCATGACTGGGAAAATGTTAAACCAATGCGTGGTTGCTGTTTAAAAAAAAAAGGACAAACTCCAAGTTTGTCATAATTAGAAAAGAATCAGAAATTAAACTGGTAATGTCATGCTCTCATTATCCATGGTGCAACTATATCTGGAATACTGTGTAGAGTTTTCATTGCTGCTCTTAAAATGGATATTGTAGAGACATGAAAACTTGCAGGAAACCAAAATAACTGAAGGACTGGAACAACTTGCCAGTAAGAAGATAATGTATTGTGATGATCAGAACTCTTTAGTTCAGGAAAAAAGGCTAGTTAAGAGAAACATGATTGAGAGATATAAAATTATGCATCTCATATAATGATAGAACCAATAGTCAGTTACTGATATGGAGTAGTGAGATATTCAGGACAGAGAAAAGTAAGTACATAGAGCATAATTAAAATGTGAAGTTCACTGCCACAATATGTAGTAATGAATACCAATTGGGTGGCTTTAAAAGGGGACTAGGTCCATTTCAATCTGATTTCAAGCTTTGGGTGTCTTGATGGATGACCAGTGCTGGGAGTCAGACGGGGGAATGTGTCCCTGTCTGTTCTGATGGACCTCTTGAAAGCTCTCAGTACCATTGACCATGGTATGCTTCTGGGTTGCCTTGCTGGGATAATGCTTGGTGGAACTGTGTTACTGTGGCTGTGTTCTTTCTTGAAGGAGTGAACCTAGAAGGTGGTGGTGAGGGACTTCTGTTGGCCTGTGGGGTCCCTCAGGGCTTGGTTCTGTTTTCCTTGTTATTTAACATATCCATGAAATGGCTGGAAGTGGTTGTCCAGAGTTTTGAGGCTCAGTGCCATCAGTATATGGATGACACCCAACTCTATTACTCCTTTCCATCACAAGCCAGGGAAACTGTTGTGGTTCTAAACTGGTGCCTGCCATCAGTAATGGGAATGGATGAGAGTGAACAAACTGAAACTTAATCTGGACAAGACAGAGATGCTTCTGGTTAGCCAAAAGGCAGCTCAGGGGATAGAGACTCAGTCTGTGCTAGATGGGTTACTCTTCCCCTGAAGACACAGGTATGCTGTTCAGGTGCGCTCCTGAATTCAGTTCTGAGCCTGGAAGCCCAGAGTGCACTTGCACAGTTAAAGCTTGTGTTCCAGCTGTGTCCATTCTTGGAGATATCAGATTTGGCCGCAGTGACACATGTCTTAGTTGCATCCCCAATGGGTTACTGTAATGTGTTCTCTGTGGAGCTGCATTTGAAGAGTGTTGGGAAACTTCAACAGGTCTAAAGAGCCACAGCCAGAATGCTGAACTTTGTAACCAAGACTCTATTGGATAAATTTTCTCTCTTTTCCCTTTTCCAACCCCTTTTCCATTTGCATTGCGCATGTTAGATTACAAGCATGTGGGCAGGGATGCCTTGCTTCTCAAATTTGTAAAATGCTTTGGGAGACTATTTGAGCAAAAAGCAGGGCAAACATGTAATAAATAAATACATATATGTATATATGTATAAAACTAAACTCTCTAATGTCAGTGCTAACAAAGTCCTAACAAGAAAGCTGACATTTTTGAAATGTAATACTAGTAGCTCTCAATCCAACAGAAACAAACTTTAGAAACACCGAGACCTCTTGCAGAGCAGATGAACTGTTTCCTCACTGTGTGGCCCCTGGCCTGCATTGCTACATTACTGCTTTTCCCCTACAACTACTAGAATGCTGGCATTACTGGCATGAATGAGAACATCCCCCAGGCTGAGTGTTAATTTGAGTTATTTGTGCTCTGTCTCCAACAAAGGTCTCTATCTGATAAGCCTCACGCAGGATTATGTTTCAACCAATGGAAAAGGCAGTAGAGAGTTCTTGAAGAACAGGAGGTGTGATGATCAAATTTACGAGGCGCAATGCTAGCTCTTGACCTTAGGGCAAGGGCACATACTATGTGTCTTTCAACCTTTTCTTGTTGCCACTGTCTATTCTATTATCTCAGTCAGGAAGTGAACAGTACCTTTTCTGCTATTCACTGTTCTACTCAGAATTAAAGGAGGACAACCAGTTTGGCTCCTGGTAAACAGCCTCTGTCTCCCCCTTTCCTTCCTTTCTGTAGTGTATTTGGAAGCAACATGAGAGAGTAAGATGGCACTTAAAAGGTGCAAACAGAAAAACAAATTCAGTCTAATAGCCCAAACAGAAAAGTTTAATATAGGAAGAGCAGGTTAGAGAAAGAAAAGTAATATATGCACAATCAAAAGAAAACAATATCCTAAAACCACCACTGTTCACCTAAAGTCTTTTCACTAAGTGGTAAAAGTGATTACTTGCAAATTTGGATAAGGGATCACCCTGCATGACATCAAGATGGGCCTACAAGGACAATTGAAAAATGGGATTGAGTAGCCTGCTCAGCCACAAAGTAGAAACCTAGATAGGCAGAAGATGCCCAAGAAAGAGGGCAAGTGGTGCTGGTGTTTAACGTAGGCATTGGAGAAGTGGGCATGAAAGAGGCTAATTCTTTCCTGTTTTGTTTATCTGTCAACCTTTAATGGATCTGTCCAAGGTTCTGAATCCTACTGTCAAATAGATTTGGAATAAAAGTTGGACTTGTTGCCCTATTCACATGGGAACCCCAAGCTGGCACTTTTCAAAAGACTGTCAGATGTACATAACAAGATTGTGTATCAGTTGGAGGCCTCTGTTCCAGCAACTACAGGGGATGTTAAAATGGCAGCCTTGTCAGTCACAGGATAGTTATATAACGGCAACACTTTGCAGAGGCATGAGCTCTTGTCCACAGTTTGATCCTATGGCATTTAATGCACGGCCAGTTCTGCTTTGCCCTCCTGGCAATACGGTTTGTGAGGAGGATCATTTCTGAAATAAGTATGGAGCTAGCAAATCCATTCTTATTGAGTCTATACAGATTTGGACAATATGTCTGGAGCTCTATAAAGGATATACAGGATCTTCTTGATCCTGAAAACAAATTATTTTGTTTATAATTGGTTCCACTAAATAAGCTTGCCCACTGCACTGCCACACATCCAGTATTGGGAACTTAATAAATCAGGACTATTTTAATTACACATGAGGAGAGTTGATGGTAAGAATACTGCCACTGTATTCAGACATCTTCAACTTATATAGCAAATGTTATTTGTGAGATATTTAAAAGTTAGTTTTCTGAATTCATCACAAGTGTGCTTTTTCATTATAGTGCAATGTCAGACCTAATACACGTACATACAAATAGATGAATTTGTGCTGACTCAGTTAAAGTGGAGATTTGGGTAGCTCAAAAGGAAGTCATGACTGTAGATTGATGTTGTGGGAAAAGAAGAAACTCACATTTGGCTTCTCCAGAGGCTGGGGATATCTTTGCCCTCTGTTATAGCTTATTTATTTGCATAGGGATCAGTTAGCCATAATTGATTTTGATAAAAGATTGCCCTGATTTCTTCTGATACTCCATCAAAATAACATTCTGTAGATGTTGCTGTAGTTTAGGGTACTGTACGTTGCCCACATAGTACCCTAAAAGAAACAAGAGGGGTGAAACAGGGTTGTATTTGGGCTCTTTTCCTCTTCAACGCATATATGACACTGTCACCATGATGTTGTCTCTTGCTGCTTTTTAATGCTTTAGGTGAAAAGTGCATACTGTCAATAGTATTTTCTCCTAGTGACTTAGTTTTGATCGCCATAAGCTGAACAGAGTGAACGAGGACGTTGCTTTAACTTTAGACAATATTGCAGAGAATAGTATTTGTTAACTAATTATTCAAACTCTAAAGTTACGGATTTTTGGAATATATTACAAATCTACAAGTGAACAGTTGACAGCCCTACTCATTTTGTTCCTTCAAATATTTGAATCTGATCTTTAATGAAAGGCTTCCATGGAAATATCATGTAGTTGCAGTGAGACCTTTGAGCATCAGAAGTATAAGCAGCAAGGATTTTTTTTTTAAATAACTGAGGTAGCGTCTTGATAAGTCCTGCCCCTAAAGTACTGCTGGAAATAATGTATGGATATGAAATGGATTGGAGCTTAACTGAAACTGGGCATTTTCCAGTATAAGATCAAGTAAGATAAATTCAATAAAATCTAATTTGGAACTACTTTGTTATTGTAGGTTTGTGCACTTTGAATGGAGGGCACTTCCTGTTTCCCCTCAGACAACCTTGTAGCTACCTTTGTTCAGCAACCACAAGGGAGTGCTATTCTTCATTTTTTTTCCAACACCTTTGTTCAACAGCCACAAGGGAGTGCTAGTCTTCATTTTTTTTCAACCGTTCCAGTATCTCCACAACCTATAGAAACAGCAAAAAGCGTAAGCTCCCAAACAGTTGCGATAGTGATTGCCACTTTCGGTTCTGTTTGATTTTTTTAAATTCATTTTCCATTCGTTCCACCCGACTATATTTAACAAAGAAAAAGTGAAAATTACACTTGGGCAACGATACTCTGACAGGCAGTGTGACTTTTGCAGATCTGATAAAGTGACTTTTTAAAGCGATTATTAAAACTGGGGCTATTTCTGCACTAGCCTGTTATAGCCTGATGATTCCACTTGCAACATCCTATGGAATCCTGGGGTTTGCCGTTTTGGGAGGGGCAACCCCAGGATTCCATAGGGTGTTGCAAGTGGAATCATCGCGCTATAACAGGCTAGTGCAGAACCGCTGTGGGTGTCACTCTGAACCTTTCCACACTACACTGTTATACTGCTATTATTCCACTTCCAACATCCTATGGAATCCTGGGATTTGAAATTTAGGGACAGGCCTTTAGAATTCTCAGCCAGAGAGCTCTTTGGCCTCAGGAAAGTACAAATCCATCCCAGAGAAGGTGGAAAGTGGAATAATAGCATTAAAAGTTCTCTATCCCGTCCCATTTCAATCATCTTCCTGCCTCCCTTCCGTGGACTTGAGTGACAGACCAGGCGGAGCGTCCTTCTTGTCCAATAGGAAAGGCTGATACTGACAAGAGAAAACTGACAACAACAAAGCGGTCCAACCACTTTTCTTAGTGCTACCAGCCAATGAGAGCCGCTTGTATTGGCCGTGGGGCATTGAGGCTAAGAGGAAGCGATGTTCCCACAGCTGTCATGGCTCCGGCTGCCGGGGCGAGAGCAGCAGCCCGTAGGAAGCGGCAGCGACGGCCCCTCCGCCGGCTTCTGAGGGCTTCGCGCCGACCCAGTTGAGACTCCAGGGCGGACGGTGAAGCCCCGAGACCCCGAAGCTGGCGAGCCGGGGCCCGGAGTTGGGAGCCCCTCCCGGGGTGCGGAGCTTGGCGGCCCCGAGCCCGGCCCCGGCCCAGCAGAAAAGGATGAAGAAGCGCAAGGAGCTCAACGCGCTCATCGGCCTGAGCGGCGGCGGCGGCGGCGACCGGGGCAGCGGGAGCGGCGGCGGCGGCGGCGGCGGGCGCAAAAAGAGACATCCGAGGAAGGGCTCCGCCTCGGGCCACCGGCTCCTCCGCACCGAGTCGGCCGAGAGCAGCAGCAGCAGCTCTTCCGACCCGGATTACGGAGAGGGCTTTGGGCTGGCAGGCGCCCGCTCCCGCTTCTCTAAGTGAGACCTGGAAAAGGACCGGGTGGTGGTGGCGATTCGGGGCTGTGCTTCGGGGGAAAGCAGACTGAGGGGTGGGGAGGCAAAGGGGGTCGGTCTCGGGCCACCCTTCGTGAATAGCACCGGAGTAAGAAAATGTGGAAGACGGGGCTGGGGGAGGGCGTCCTGTTTCACTTTAATACGGTGCCTGAGAACGGGATGAAGTGCTGCCCCGACCACCATTTGGGGAGCGAAGATGGATGGGAAAGTAAACAGGAAAGAATGGGTTTGGGCCCATAAGGATGGGGAAGAGTTTCTGTGAGGTTGTGAGTTTAGAGCAGTGCTACTCAAAGTGGTGGTCCCTGGACCATTGCCAGTCCCTGAGCCGTTGGCCACTGGTCAGTGAATGTTTTCAGGAAAGGAAAACAGTTGTAGTTAATGGGCATCAATAAGGTACTAGTCTTTGGCATAATGGGAAAAGAAAATTGCCAGTACTCCATATTCAATAGCCTGAGAAGCCCTGGTTTAGAGGGCACAGGGGTAGCCTCCAGCCTGACCTCTGTCAGATGTTTTGGGCTATCATCTCCAAACAACACAGAGATCTGCAGCCAGGTTGGCTGTTATCATTGGTGAGGAGAGGAGTAATGAGAGTTGTAGGCCATTTCCTCACTAGAGCAGTGGTTCTCAACCTGTGGGTCCCCAGATGTTCGTGGACTTCAGCTCCCAGAAGCCCTAGCCACTACGGTCAATGCTCAGGGCTTCTGGGAGCTGAAGTTCACAAACATCTGGGGACCCACAGGTTGAGAACCACTGCACTAGAGTGTTGCAGTGCTATTATTCCATTTTCAAAATCCTATGGAATCTTTTGAGGCGCCTCCTAAACTTCAAACCCTCGATTCCATAGATGTTGAAAGTGGAATAATAGACTGTTATAGTGCTAATGCAGAAATGGCCATAGTCTAACACATCCAACCGGGTTGGGGAGCAGCAGCTTAAGAAACATTATACTCTAGGGCAGTGGTTCTCAACCTGTGGGTCCCCAGATGTTTGTGGACTTCAGTTCCCAGAAGCCCTGAGCATTGACCACAGTGGCTGGGGCTTCTGGGAGCTGAAGTCCACAAACATCTGGGGACCCACAGGTTGAGAACCACTGCTCTAGGGAATAGATCTTGGAAGAAAAGTGGAGTTTGTAATGGATGTGGATGTCAGATTGAAGTGACTGAGACAGGGCTGAGTCTTTAGTCACTAGAAATTGAAGCCAATAGCATGGAGAGGTCAAAGTAAGTTAACATAGCTAAAAATTTATACAAATTGACATTATGGATATGGAGTTTTGTTCTAGGAGGGTTAGTCTGCTCTCCAAGATTAATAAGTTGGGTGTGTTTTCTGGTATAACTTGTCCTGGTGTTGTACTTGTAAGAAGAATAAGTGTTCAGGTAGTGTGTCTGTGTCATTCTTTTTAGCTAGGCATTGTCACCTTGTAAGCATTTGTATTGCTAAACTTAGGCTTCTGAATGTAAAATGTCTTGTATAGCTACACGTAACAATGGATAAGTACATTTCATCTTAGCTTAGTAGCCACTGGGTTCTGTGCTCTTTTGTATATTTAATGTCATGTCAAATTGCACAGACTTGACTTAAAAGAAGCTTGTTGTGAAACCTAAACCCTGGGCTGGATAATCTCTGAAAGAAGAAAAAAGATAAGGCTAGTTCCTAAGTTCAATGTAAACATTAATCATTTTGGAATGAAGTCTGTTCTTTCTACCTCTATTCTTTTTTTAGAAGAAAGATTTCTCCAGCTTATTATAAGAGTAATATTTGCAATATGTTAGCCATCATTAGTTTCATTCATATATATATCCCTTTTGTGGTAGGTTGTTATTAACTAGTAGTGAGGAAATAATAATGGTCTAATGAGAGCCAATGTTGTGTGATGGTTTGAGTGTTGGACTGTGACCCTGGAGACCAGGGTTTGATTCCCTGTTTGGCCATGGAAACCCACTGGATGACTTTTGGTGCATCACACACTCTCTGTCCCAGAAAAGCCTATGATAGATTCACCTTTGGGTCACCGTACGTTAGAAATTACAGTACTTGAAAGCACGTAACAACAAACAGTGGTCTAGTAGAGACTGTAATTTGGTATAACTTATGGAGGTCATTAAGGTAAAAATGTTGATGCCTTGGCAGTACATTGTACCGCTGATGGATACAAATAGTGGTAGTCCTAAGCTGGTTTCTAATTAACATTGGATCTAAACAATGATAACACTGTTCATATATTCTCTTTTGATATTGGACAGTATTTGGGCTCTGTTGAGTGGAGGTAGGCAGTGGTGAGCCTCCATTTCTTGTTGGACTTTACCTAGTATCTCCCACAATCATTTGTGCTAGCTGAAGCAGATGGAGCTGCAGTCCAACAACATTTGTAAGTCAACACATTATCTGCCCCTGCTGTGCACTGTACTAAGTTCTTGTAGGTCAGCGGTGGTCAGTTGATACTCTTACATCTGTGCAGACAACCTACCTTGAAGTTTATTAGGATAAAGATTATGTGGGCTAAGGTTTAAGATGTACTAGTACCTTAATTTTGGTCATTCATTCAAGTGTAATGGTGGATATAGAGATACAGTTTTAAATCTTTTCTAGATAGAATTCCAGATAGCATTAATGTCTTGTAGTAAAATACATGAATTATCCAAAATTGTATTGTTGCAAATATTGCTGTTAATAAACCCATCAGCAGTTAAAAGGTAATTGTTTTAAACCGGATAAAAAAGACCATGGAACATTTATTTAAAAATTTACAAAAAACATAACATGCAAAGGATTAGATGTTCTGAATTTTTTAGTATTTGTATATGTGAAATTCTGTAGGAAAAAGACTTAATACAGTAATACCATTTTAGCAAGGTTCCTGCTGACTACTAATATGGCTAATTTTTTGCTTAAGAGATGGTGGCAGAGGTGCAAAAAAGGTGTTGAGAAGCTTCATGCAACTCATGAGCTTTCCTCTACCTATCTCTTATCTATTGGTATTCTAATAAGGCCTTGGTGCTTTGGCACACATTTTGTTGTTGGTGGGTCAGAATAATAACTCTTTAACAATGCTCTTTTGTGGAATATAACTGTAAAGTATTTCCAAGAGTTATTTTTGCAAGTGCAGGTATTACAATGACAACCCATTGTATTACAGTCAGTATTGTAACCAATTAGGCACCAGATCATTGGACATAGTTTGGCAAAGAAATATTAATTATTATTTTTATTACTCATAGGGGTGACTATCTGAGATGCTGCAAGCTGTGCTACCCTTTATGTGCATTTGTCATTCTAGCTGCTTGTGTAGTAGCTTGTGTTGGCTTGGTGTGGATGCAGGTTGCTCTCAAGGAAGACCTAGATGGATTAAAGGAAAGGTTTCGAACCAGTAAGTACATCTCAAGTATTTATCTTAAAGCAGAGGCAGGAATCATGTGACTCTCCAACACTGATGAACTCCCAGCAGCTGTAGCCAGTATAGCCAGTGATAGGAACTGATGGGTGTTGAAGCTCAAAAGCATTTGATGGGCTGTACAGTGCCGCCACTGCACCCCTCACCCCCCCCCCCCCTTGAAAAGGAGAACACTGGCATGTAGTCAAAGTTTTCTTTAGCTCAGAGGTGGGTAGTTGGTAGCTTATAATTTTGCATGATATCTTCTGTCATTCCATATATTTGGCTATGCTATGGTGATGGAAACAACATTTGAAGGTTCACATGTTGCCCATCCCTTCTTCTAGCAGAAGTTACAATGCAAAATTATATGTTCACAGTTGGTTCAGTATGTTTTGATTCTTGTATGTGTTTTGCTAAACAAGAAAAACAGGCTCCCTCTATTCATTGTCTTTGTCATTATCAGGCAGCCATGATGAGAAATGGTCAGCTGTATTTGAAATGTTGTTGTTATTATGTAACTTTTTGTATGCAGTAAGTTACAGGCTTTTAAAAGGAAGACACTGTAAAGTGCAATATGACCAATGAAGAATAATAAGAAATGTTTTGGGTTACCTTCACACAGAATATTTGGAAACACTTGGTTGCTATAGTATGCTGAAAATCACCAGCTTTTCTATTTTGTTGATTTCTGTGGTAAACACAGTTCGTGTGTATATATAATCAGCAGTGCATCTTTTCTTTTCTCATCCCTCCCAACCCACAACTGATGATCATTCAGCAATCCATATTGCTAAGGGGGATGTCCTAAAATTTTGATTGAACGGTAGGACACACATGTTCCTTATTAAGAAAAATACTATGTAGCAATTCTGGAGAAAAGTGATGTCATGAACTCTGAGAAAAGAGGAAAAACATACTTTTCTCATACTTTGAAGCTATTAAGGCTGTTCAAGACAGAAACAAAATACCATTTTGTTTAGTTAGCTGAGACAGGCCCAGTTGTAGCCTGTCTTTCCTTTGCCGTCAACTGCAAAAGACACTCTGAATACTCGGCTATAATGAGCAATCAGCGTTTCCCCTCTACAAATGGAAAGGGATCCGCCGTTGGTGGTGGGAAGGCAATCAAGAGGAGGGCTGCCCACTCAAAGAAAGGGATGAGTGGCAATTTTTGTCCATTTCAACTCCTCCCCTGCAGCCTCCAGTGTCACTTTGCACTCTGATCAGGAGGATACCCCAACTTTTCAGAGCAAATTGTTAGAAGCAGCAGGGAAAGGAGGGGAAATTGCTTCTGCTTATGGGATCACGCAGCTTGCAAAGTTGCACTCAACACAATTCTGAATCCAGCCCATTGTTTGTCACTGCAGTTATGATTTTCCTTTTTAATATAATGTATTTTATATATGTTCCTGTGTATTTGTTAAGGTTATTTGTTTTTAGAATTAAGATTACAGTATATACAGGGATGCATATACTATTTATCCTGTTGTTTTTTGAACAACTGTGTAAGAGAGAATCTCATAGTTAATTGGTGTCTTATGTAATCCAAGCGGGATGAGGGGATCAGTTACTCTGTGCTCTGGTTGAAGTACTGTTTTGTGTTTAATTTTGACACTTCTAGGTCACCTATGAACTATAATGGCAGAGCTTAACCTTCAAAGCTCTGTTCATTGATCAAACAGATTAATGCATCTAATAAGCTGTCTTGAACCTCAGTGAAACAGTTTTTCATGTAATCTGAGCTATGGCTGCATTCCTGGGCTATTTCTGTCTGCATTGGAAAAAGAAAAAGCTAGTCAACTGAAAACTGGATTTATTGAAATAAAACAAATCTAGATGTTTTCTTTTGAATGCTTTTAGCTACTATGCTCGGGAACTTTGGCAAAGTTCAGCCTAAAAAACTTAAACTTTCAATTTATTTTATTATGCAAATTAACAACGTTTTTTAAAGTCCTGGAATCGAAATGGCTGTTAAACAGTTATTCTAACTGTAGGTTAGAAGAATGGAGACTTAATGGCACTATTACGCTCAAATGCATTATAAAGAAGGAGAACATACTGGTGAACAAATTTGAATTATGGAAGAAAAGGATTGCCGTGCTCTTGTGTACTTTTGTGTACACTTTTTGTGAAGTGATTTCTCATTATACTTTAAATTCTTGGATTTGTTCAGTAGCGCCCAGTCTCATGAAAGTCTATACAGTGAGTTGACTGATAGCTGTGTTTAAAAGTTCAGTAATAAAAAATGCCTTTTTTATGTGTGCTTCTGCTGATGGTTTTTATTAATGACTGTGTTTTATTAATGACTGTGTTTGACATTCTTGTGTCTAAATGAAACAGTATACACTTCATAACACATGTATTGTTCCATTAATTTATACATACATGTAATGTACACATATAATGTACACATAATTAACTTGGATAGTTCTTATCTTGTTTTATAATTATGGTATATGATGTATGTAAAGTCATAATAACATAATATTGCCTGGGCAAATGTTGAATTCTGTATTAATAATGATCTAAGAATCACGTAGTCCATTCAGCAAAATAATTCTGATCTTCATGTATTCATTTGACTGCCAGTCTCATTTGCTTGAAAGGAATAAGCTGCTTGTTTAATTCAGCTTGTCTCTTAAGAAATGAAACACAAAATAGGAAGCTACTGTTTGCAAAATATGTTATTATGCCCTCTGTACTTCTCTTATGTGATTTAATCTGGTTTACCATTAGTTCTTAAATTTACACTTTGAGAAAAAATAATGGAATGTTTGTGTAATGTTTGTAGGTTACACATTCAAACCGTATACAAGCATCTCTTCATAAAGAGAAACTTGAGGCCTGTGCTTCCAGATCTTAGCGTTTATGGATAACTGTTGCTTCTATTTTTTTCTTTTAGTGGAATCTAATCAAAAAACCTCATTCCAAGAAATTCCCAGATTGACTGAAGATCTGCTTAATAAACAGAAAGAATTGGACAAGATTAAGAATGGAGATATGGGGTTGAATAAAATATGGGTAAACATCACAGAAATAAGCAAACAGGTAAAGTGAAAAAGTGTTCAAGGAAAGTTTCCCTGGAAATTATTTGAAATGTGTGCTATAATGTTCATTCAGCCAGTTGCTGTTAATATTAATTATGTGTGGATTCTGCTAAAAGACAGAAACCCTAGCCTATCTTATCACTGCTAGAAGCAGAGTAGCACTCTTTGTTCCTTGGTACTCTGTCTTCATTTGTCCTCATAGAATACCTAATGCATTTGTTAACGCTTCATCAGAGTTGGGTGTTCCAAAAGAAGAGTACAGGGAAGACCAAGTGCATGGTTGTTAGGATCATTTCTAGATCCACACAAGCATAATGCTTTCCTGGAATATGGGTGCTTGCTTAGAGTTCTGAAATGTATTAACATGAGCATATGAGATAGGATGCATTTCACATCATATCTGTGTCTCTTTCCTATCCTGTTCATATCCTGCCTTTCTCCTGGGACAGGATAACTCCAGTTAAGAACGAAGTATGCTAAAATTTTGAGAGTCGGCATGGTATAGTGGTTTGGGTGTTGGACTAGGACTCTGGAGATCATGTTTTGAATCCTCGCTCAGCCTAAAAAACTCACTGGGTGATCTTAGATGAGTCACACACACTCAGACGCAGAGGAAGGCAATGGCAGCCCCCTGCTGAACATATTTTGCCAAGAGAGCCCTGTTGACCTAAGATGGAAATTACTTCAAGTCACACAGCAACAGCAGTGCTAAAAACATATCTGATGGAAAAGTTAAAAAAGCATCAAACGGTTCCATTAGAAACCTAAATTAGAACAATTAAAAGCATATTAAAACATGGTAAAAGATAAACACATAATATATCCCATTAAAAAGATTCTTTGACCACAATAACTTAAATAACAAAGGCCTACCTAAATCAAAAGGTCTTTGCCAGCTGGTGGAACTGAATAGCCAGGGATCAACCAAATCTCCCATGAGAGGGAAGCCACAAGTTGGGAACGGCCACTAAGACTGCTCCCTTGTCCTCACCAAATGCACTTGTGGTGATAAGACAGAGAGACAGTCTTCTCCCAAAGATCTTAATAGGCAGGCTTATAGAAGGAGCTATGGTCTTTTAGATAGTCTGGCTCCAAACCACATATGGCTTTAAAGAGCATGACCAGCATTTGGAAGTGGAGATGGACTGGTAGCCGGTGAATTGTTGCAATATGAGAGTTAAATATTTCTGTAACCGGCCTCAGTCAGCAGTCTGGCTGCAACATTTTGGACCTGCTGTAGTTTCCAAAGGCAGCCCCATGTAAAGTGTGTGACAGTAGTCCAAATGGGTTATAATCAAGACAGGTTTCACTGTAGCCAGATTTGACATCTCCAGGGATGGTTACAACTGACAAGCTGGTTTTAACTTTGCAGATGTGCTCTTGTCTACCTCTGAAACCTGAGTATCTGGGCTCAGATCTGAGTCCAGGAGTACGCCCAAGCTGTGGACCTGAGATTTCAGGGAAAGTGTAACCCTATCCAGCCCAGGCTGAATCCCTGTTCCCTGAACTGACTTTTGACTGACCAGGAACACCTTTGTCTTGTTTGGATTAAGTTTCAATTTGTTTCCCCTTCACTACTGATAATAGACATTGGTTTTGCACCTAGTGTTTAGATGAGAAAGAGAGATAAAATTGGGTTTCATCAGCATATTGATCACACCAAACCCCAAAACTCTTCCATTGGTTTCATGTATGTACTAAACAGCATGGGAGACAGCACTGAATCTGGGGGCCCCACAGGCCAGTGGCCAGAATATCAAAAAAGAATCCACTACCACATTACGTTTATGGTTGCCCCTTTAAGGACTAGAATCACTGTAAAACAAAGTCCTGGCCTAGAAGTATACCCTGGTCAATATCTTTCTGAGAGGTTCAGCAGAATCAACAGGCACACACACCCCTTGTCCATTTCCTTGCATAGGTCATTATCCAAGGTGACCAAAGTCATCTTTGTCTAATACCTACTCCTGAAGTCAGACTGAAATAGATCTAGATAATCCATCTCATCTAAGACCAGCTGGAGCTGGGAAGCCTCCACATGGTCTGTAATTTTGACCAACCTTACATGAGTATGGGAAACTTCTAGTACAGATGGAATCCACACAAATGCAAACGCTCTGCTAAGTGAGAACAGGTTTTTCAGAATGACCTAGTGAAATGTAGTTAGAACTTATGTATATGTATTCCAGTTTTCCTCCACCCTTAACCCAGTTGATTAGAAGCAGCTATCTTTAAAATTGGTGTGATTGTTCTTCATCACCATATGAAGTTAGAGAAACTTTGTACATAGCAAATTGGAAGGTTTGTTGGTTAACATTATCAGACACCAGAGATAGGAACCTAGTACTGCTTCTTAAGTTACAGCTGTGTTGCTTGCAATCAATATTATCTTGGTATGTGATTGTTAGCTGGTGTTCACTTTATCTTAGTAAGAGGTAGCTATGTAACTTGCATAAACTGTAGGATTGTCAACTGATTAAAGTTTTTGGGTTTCAGTTAGTCTGACATTTAACAGGGCAATTGATTCAGTGTAAATATTTACATATTGCAAAATTTAAGTGAAGGCCCTGTTTAAAGATATTGTGCTAGATCTTATAAACATAATTTTCCAGTCAAACAAAACAAACAGCTATATTCTGATAGAACAAATATAATTTAAATATTGTGAGTAATAGTATAGCAGATGGTTTAAAACAGTGATTCCCAAACTCTAGTCCTTCAGGTGTTTTGGACTTCAACTCCCAGTAGTCCCAACTGCCGTGGCCAAATATCCATGATTCTGGAAGTTGGCTTAAAATAAACTAGTCACATTGCATGTGCTGTGTAGAGTGTCTAGATATAAAATATTCTGAGACTGAACTCCTCTACCCAGTTACATAGTACGTGCTATGAAACTCATTGAGACTTACGTATCAGATGACCTATATAGAATTATGTTGTCAAGCTGATTTGAAGTGGATGCTGTTAGCATCATTTGTATGTGCTTTCTTTAATAAAGAACCACAATATTTTTACCTGTTGAGATCAGGTCCAGAGAAACCAGGAATGTAACCCTCACTTACCTGTTGTAAAAAATCTCACAGGACTTTGAGGAAGAAATTGCTCATGCTCACTCAGAACTTGACACTGTGTCTGGAGGGCTGTTCCGTGCTTCATTTGGTCAGAGTTCTAGGTATAGGGGAGATCAGTTTTAGTTGTCGTAACTGGGTAATATAAATAAGATGTTTAAATCATTCCATTCTACCACATATAAGCTTGACATTTGTCCATCTTGGCCATTAAGATCTAATAGAATGGTAGTGATTGGGGAACGGCACATGCTTCATTCTATCATGAGGAGTGCCTGCTGCCTTGAAAGAGTCTAGTGCACCCTCCTGAAGACAGTCTCCGTGGATCTAGGACAATCTCCATGGATCTAGAGGTATACAAAAATTATGTCTTGGTTCCTAAATAATTCCTTTCTGGGCAAGCCACCTAAGTATGTGGGGGCTGGACAACTTCGAATATCCTTGGAGGAAACAGATTATCTAAACCTATTTCAGTCTGATTTCAGGCCAGGGTATGACACTGAAATGGCTTTAGTTGCTCAGATTGAGACCCAACTCCCAGGCAAACATGGGAGTGATGCACTGTTGATCATCCAGGATCACTTGGCAACTTTTGGAACCCCACTGTTCATGGTATCATACTAGACTGGTTCCAGTAGGAAGCACTGTGGGTGTGATGGTTCTGCTTCTACTCTACAAAGTCAGAGAATGGCATTGGGAGTTCCTGTTAAGCCTCGTGGCTATTAAGCGGTGGGGTGCTGCAGGGTTTCATCTTATCCTTCCTGATGTTTATTATCTATATGAAGTTCAAGGGTTGGGGATTGATTGCCAACAGTGTGCTTGTCATTGGAGTCAATTTGAGTGGTGCAGGTGCTGCACCAGAGCATGGATGCTGTAACGGACTGGAAGTGGGTCATTAAATTGTAGCAGAATCCTGATAAGATGAAGGTTCTGAGGATTGGTAGTTATCAGGTCCAGGAACTCAGTAAACAGCCTGTCCTGGATGGGATTGTGCTCCCTCTGATGATTAGGAGTATTCCTGGATCCGTCTTGTCACTGAAGGCTCAAGTGGACTGTGGACTGGAGTGGTTGGAGTCAGCTATGACTTGATCCGCCAGCAACAGCATTTCTTTGACAGGGATAACATAGCCACAGTAATTGGCTGTGGGTAATAATACTCAGTGTTGCTTTTCTTTTTCTTTTTAATTCAAAATACATAAAAGCATATATAGACACAAATATGTATATCACTATTATAATATTTCTATTCCCCCCTGCTTCTGTATATCAAAAGTTTCCAGTTGAATCTGTCTTCTCCTTTATGCATATCTCATCAAATACCAATATACTCAATCCACAGACATTTACAAATTTAGCCAAAGCATTACCCTTTTCCATTCTCTTTCAAAATTTTGAACTGTTTTGTTCTTGAGGGAGTTAGCTGATTTTTCAGTCTCTATCATGTCTAACATTTTTATTTTCCATTCATCTAATTGAGTATCTATTTTATCTTTCCAATGTTGTGCATATGTCAGCCGTGCTGCTGTAATCAAATACAATAATAACTTCTGTTGTTTTCTAATCTCCCAGTTCTGACCTAATATATTCAATAAATAAAATTCTGGTAACATTTCAAAATTAGCTTTGGAAATTTTTTGAATTTTATCATGAATTCGCTTCCAAAATTTCTTAGCCTTAGAACAAGTCCACCACATATGAAAAAAAGTCGCCACTTTTTCCCCACATTTCTAGCACTTTGCATCTCCATTTTTGGTTATTTCTTGAAGTCTTTCTGGAATCATATACCACCTGTGTAACATTTGATAATAATTTTCTCTTAAATTTAAATTGGGAGTGAATTTTATGTCTGTTTTCCATACTTTTTCCCATGCCTCTAACTCAACTGGACGATTTATATTTTGGGCCCACTTAATCATTGACTCTTTTGTTGACTCAGATTCAAAGTCCCTTTTTAATAATAATTTGTAAAACTTTGAGATTCTCTTCTTTTGATGTTCTTTCAACAGTTGATCTAGTTCATTTTCTTGTCTTTCAAATCCATATAATTTTTGGTCCATTTTGTACCTTTCTTTCAACTGGCACCAAAGGAACCAGTTTAGCTTCATCTTTTAACTCTTCTACCAACTTCATTTTTGGGTTGTCTCTTGCCCATTTTATTATATCTTGATAAGTCAAAAACTTTCCTTGCTGTGTCGTTGCAATCTTACAAGCTTCTTCAGGGATGTCCAAGTGGGAGTTTTATATAACATTTCTGTTTTATTTGGAGCCAGATCTTTAATAAAGTTTTCTGGATGTAATGATTTTTAAAATCTTTGTTCACCGCTATTTTATTATAGCGTAAGTAACCATGCCATCCACATCTGTTATCAGTTTCTTCCAGATCTTTTAAAGTAGATTTCTCCAATATAATCCAATCTTTAATCCAGTCTAAACAACTTGCATAATAATACGTCTTCAAGGACGACACTTCCAACCCTCCTCGCTCTTTTGCATCCTGTAGTACTTTAAATCTTATTCTTGGTTTTTTGCCTGACCAAATAAATTTTTGAAGCTCATTTTCCCATTCTTTAAACACTCTCCCATTTCCAATTATTGGTAGATTTTAGAAAAGAAAGATTAGTTTAGGTAGTAGAGACATTTTAAAAGCATTAATTCTTCCTAGAAACGATGAGTTTAATTTAGTCCATTTTTGCATGTCCCTTCTAATATCCTTCCATGTTCTTTGATAATTATTTCCAAATAAGTCTTGATTTTTCTTTGTAATAGTTATTCCCAAATATTTAATTTTGTTAGTTAATTGACATTCTGATATTTTTTCCAATTCCATTTGCTGCTTTTTCGTCATGTTCATTGTCATTATTACTGTCTTTTCTTTATTGATTCTATCTCCTGACCAGATCCTTGTAAGATTTCCAACAATTTTGAGATTGAATCCTTTGGGTCTTCTCGAAAGATGACCACATCATTGGCGAAGGCTCTTAATTTCAGTTCTCTTTTCTTAACTCTCAGACCTTGTATCTCAGTCCTCATTTATCTTATTTAACAAAATTTCTAAAACCACAATAAAAATTAGTGGAGACAGCGGACATCTTGTCTCACCCCTTTTTGTTATGGGGAAGCTTGCTGATGTATCCCCATTTATTAACAGTTTTGCAGATTGATTCTGATAAATCTTATCAATCCATTTACAAAAATCCTCCCCTAAGTTATATTTATTCAATATCCGCTGTATAAATAACCAAGAGACATTATCAAAAGCCTTTTCCACATCAAGAAAAAATCAGTGCAGCTTTCTTTTCAGGATTTTTGTCATAATACTCGATTACATCAAGTATTGTTCTCACATTATTCCTCATATACCTCCCAGGTAAAAAGCCCATCTGGTCATCTTTTATCTTATCTTGTAATACTTTCCTTAGCCATTTTGCCAAAACTGACACAAACATTTTGTAGTCAATATTCAACAGGGAGATTGGTCAATAATTGTTAACTTCTCTCTTATCTTTTCCCTCTTTTGGTATCAATACTATATTTGATTCTCCCCAAGATTCTGGCTTTCCCATCAACCTGATTTCTTCTGTCATTGCCTGTAGTGGTGTTATCAATTCTTTTAAGAATTTCTTGTAATAAAGCGCTGTAAAGCCGTCCAGTCCTGGTGCTTTATCAGATTTTAAGGCTTTTATTACCTCTTCCAATTCATTAATTGTTATTGATTTATTCAACTGATTTTGTGCTTCTTTGGATATCTTCCAAGTGTTTATTGTCTTCACATAAACATGTATGTCTTTCTCCCCCTTCAGAGGAGATTTTTGCTCTTGAAATAACTTACTAAAATACTTCTCAAAAGTCTGTTTAATCTTGTCAGGTTGAGTAATCAATCTCTTACCATCCTGCAGTTCAAGGACCATTTTTCTTTCTTTTCTCTTTTTAAGTCTATAGTCTAACCATTTTCCAATCTTATTTGCTTGTTCAAATTGGGTTAGTTTCATATATTTCAGGGTTTTTTTCAATCTCTTCTGTTGTAAATATAGCCATTTCTTTCCATATCTTCTTAGCCTCCTGATGTAATAAATTTTGCGAATGATTTTTCTTAAGTTCTTTTTCCTGTAGTCTAGACAACAAAATCTGTAGTTTCCTCTTTTTTTTGTTTTGAATCTGTTGTTGTTGAATAAAGAAACCTCTCATTACCACTTTAGAAGCATCCCAGACAGTTTTTATCTTTATTTCTTGATTTATATTTAAAATAGAAGTTTAAAGCTTTTTTAGCCTTTTTGACAATATCTTCATCATTCAATCATTCAATCTCCAATGAAATTCTTTAACTTTATCCTTCATTTGTAGCAGCACCGGGTGATGATCTGAAATTACTTTCGGTAATATTTCCGCCTTTTGGGCTTCTGTTAATAAGTGTTTGGATATTAAAATCATGTCAATTTGGGACCATGTTTGATGAACTTCTGAGAAGAAAGTGAAGTCTTTAACATCAAAATAGATATGTCTCCATACGTCCATTACTATCAATTCTTCACACACATAAAAAAAAAACTTGTTGGCAATTTCCCTTTCATTAATTGTCCTCTTATTTTAGAAATTGATTTATCTAATTTTACATCCTGGACTCCATTCCAGTCACCCAAAAGAATCCAATCCTCATACTCATAATTAGAGAGTCTTTCCCTCAGTGTTGCTTTTCAAGGTGGCTTAGCTGCTATCTTCTTTGTGTTTAAATTATTTATCTGGGTCTCTCCTGATTCCTTGAGAAGGAAATAACTTGTCCTTCTGTTCACTGATGCACTTGCATCCCCTGTGGTTTCAGATATCTTTGCTGATGTTGGCTGTAAATCATCTGAAAGCGAACATTAAATCTGCTTCTGATTTAATTAATCTCCCTGTTACAGTGGAAGATCTTCAGAAGGTATGTACCACACTTATCTTCTAAAGTAAGGTTCTTAACCTGTAGTCCATGAACCTCCAGGGATCCATGAATTGGGTCAAAAATAATTTCTTTCCCTGTTATTTTGAAAGTTATATTTAATTGTATTTTTCTGTTGACGGGGTTCTTAGCTTTCATCAGATTAAAAGGGTCCTGGAGCCAAAAGAGATGAAGAACCACTGATCTAAATTTATAATTCTGTATGTTGTACACTGCATAAGTGTTCAGAAATATTGACTGCTGGTTTCAGTGAACCATGCCCGTCACAGGCCATACTTATCTACATATGTAAAGTACCTTCTGTA
This sequence comes from Iguana delicatissima, assembly GCA_948472985.1. Lineage (NCBI taxonomy): Eukaryota > Metazoa > Chordata > Lepidosauria > Squamata > Iguanidae > Iguana > Iguana delicatissima. The sequence goes on along the minus strand of CAOKZL010003297.1, from coordinate 62,139 downwards.
CCCTTTAGCCAGCTTCCAAAGTTTGAGAAGTATATTCACTTGATAAAACATTGAATTCCAATCAGTTGGAATGCTCTGGAGAAAGATTGTTTTCCATGAGTGGCACATAATACTGTTTGAAAGTAGGTAGACGAAGGGAGCTGGGGCTCAATCACAGGGCCTACTGACAAGTGGTAGGGGTATCTGATGTTTTCAATATAATACTATAATAATAATTTCTTGCTGACTTCCAGAGGAGAGAGCAGACGGTGAGCTGGGTCTGCGAAGACAACTTTGATAGGTGTTTTTGCAGGATTGTGGGGCTGAGTTTGTTTGCTTATTTCTCTGTGTTGTTGTTTTTTTTGCTTGCGCTGGCCGTGTGCTCTCCCTGAGCTCACAGCCTATTGTCAGCTAATTGTTTGTTAGTTAGTCAGTTAACTGTCAATCAAACTAGGGAGAGTTAATCAAGCTAGGGGGAGGAGCCAGCTAGGGGAAGGAGGCTTTATTAGGAACTCCCAGTGGCACGCGCGCAATTTCATTCATCTACTTCGATCCTTCAAGTTCAACCATTCAAGTTTAGGAACAACCAATCCTTATAACGACTGAATAAATTTAAGAAGAGTTCAGCTGAGCTTGGTAGTTACCTGAGCAGACATACAGCTCAAATTAAGAAAGGAGGCCTAGTTTTTGTTTTTGTTTTTTTTGTTCTATTCTCTGTATTATCAAGTATGGAAGGTGAGGGAGCTGCTGCTGTCACCTGTAGCACTTGTGGCATGTTCCTTTTCTTGCCACAAGATGTTGTCGGGTACACCTGCAGCAAGTGCAAGCTGGTCACCTTCTTAGAGGTCAAGGTGCGGCAGCTGGAGGCACAGGTTTCTAATCTTCATCTTATTAGGGAAGGTGAGGACTTCTTAGATAGGGCAGAGAGGACCTTCCTGAAGACCAGATATGCGGAGGAGCTGCCTGATGAGGAAATCAGTTCCGTGAGCCACGAAAGCGATGCTTGGAGGAATGTCACACGGAGAAGTAGAAGGGCCAGGAAGGAAACAGAGACTCTCAAACTACAGAATCGTTTCAACGTTCTTGGTGCTGTGAATGATGAGGAACACCAGAAGGAGGGAACACAACATCAGCAAGAAGGAATCCAACTTCGGCAACTGGAACTTGTTTCATCAATCCTCCCTGTTCAAGGATATGGTGCACGAAGGGAAAGGACAATAGTAGAGGTCAACAGCTGGCTCCGCACATTTTGCCACCGCCAACAGTTTGGCTTTTTGGATCATGGCTTGAAATTCCAGGAGCATGGGCTTCTGGCAAGGGATGGGCTGCACCTCACGAAACTTGGCAGGAATGTTTTTGCAAACAGTCTCACAAGGAGGATTAGGAGGGCTTTAAACTGAGTACAACTGGGGAGGGAGACAAGATTATTCAGGACAAGGACTCGGTAAGTGCAGGGGAAAAAGGCCCAAATGATGTTGGCCAAGTAGGAATAGCATCCAATCGTGGGAGGGGTGGAAACAATGCTATGGGACTTGCAGGAAGGGCACGGGGACTTAAGTGTCTCTACACTAATGCACGGAGTATGGGAAACAAACAAGATGAATTTGAACTCCTAGTACAGCAAAATAAATATGATTTGATAGGCATCACTGAGACCTGGTGGGATGAGTCTCACGATTGGAATGTAGGAATAGAGGGGTATAGCCTATTTTGTAGAAATAGACCAAATAAGAAAGGAGGAGGAGTAGCCTTATATGTCAAGGATGTTTTCACCCGTGAAGAGATCCATGACTTGAACACCGGAAGCCAGGTCGAGAGCATCTGGGTAAGAATTAAGGGAGCGAGAAACAATAGGGATATTATAGTGGGGGTTTACTATAGACCTCCAAGCCAGACTGAGGACCTCGATGGCGCTTTCGTAGACCAAATGACTGCACATTCAAAAAGGAGAGATACAGTAATAATGGGAGATTTCAACTACCCGGATATATGTTGGCAGTCAAACTCTGCAAAGGCGGCAAGGTCCAGCAAGTTTCTTGCTTGTCTTGCAGACAATTTCACGGTCCAGAAGGTGGAAGAGGCGACAAGGGGATCAAATATTCTGGATCTGATCCTGACCAACAGGGAAGACCTTGTTAATGACGTAGAACTGGTTGGATCTTTAGGAGAGAGTGACCATGCCCTATTAGAATTTGGCATTCAGTGGGGAAGAGAAGACAAGTGTAGCCAGGCATTCGTCTTAGATTTTAAAAAAGCAGACTTCTGTAAACTGAAGGAGCTGCTGGCTGAAATCCCGTGGTCAAGAATAGTCAATGAGAAAGGAGTTCAGGATGCATGGGAGTTCTTTAAAAGGGAGGTACTGAAGGCACAGGCTAAAACTGTGCCATTAAGGAGGAAAAATGGAAGGCATCTGAACAAACCGGAATGGTTGACTAAAGCTCTCAGCTGAGCTAAGTATTAAGAAAAACACGTACAGGAAATGGAAGAAGGGGGAAATCACCAAAGAAGATTATAAGCAAGTAGCCAGGAGATGTAGAGAGAAGGTCAGAAAGGCTAAAGCACAGATCGAACTTAGGCTGGCCAGAGACATTAAAAACAATAAAAAGGGCTTTTTTAAATAGGTCCGCAGCAAAAGGAAAAAGAAGGAGACGATAGGGTCACTGCGCAAGGAAGATGGTGAATTAATAACAGGAGGAAGAAAAAAGGCAGAACTCCTCAACACTTTCTTCGCCTCAGTTTTTTCCCAAAAGGATAAAAACACTCAACTTGGCGGTTGGGGAGCAGGTGAGGAAGTGGGGGAAATGCAGCACAGAATAGATAGAGAGGTAGTACAGGAATACCTGGCCACACTGGATGAATTCAAGTCTCCAGGGCCAGATGAATTGCATCCTAGGATTTTAAAAGAACTAGCAGAGGTCATTGCGGAACCTCTTGCTATAATCTTTGAAAACTCTTGGCGGACCGGAGAAGTTCCGGCAGACTGGAGGAGGGCAAATGTTGTCCCCATCTTCAAGAAGGGAAAAAAAGAGGACCCAAATAATTATCGCCCAGTCAGCCTGACATCAGTACCCGGAAAGATCCTGGAGCGGATCATCAAACAGTCAGTTTCTAATTACTTAGAAAATAATGCCGTAATTACGAAAAGTCAACATGGATTTCTCAAAAATAGGTCATGCCAGACTAATCTTATCTCTTTTTATGATAGAGTTACTTGCTTGATAGATGAAGGGAATGCTGTGGACGTAGTATATCTTGATTTCAGTAAGGCCTTTGACAAAGTTCCCCACGACATTCTTGCAAAGAAGCTAGTAAGATGTGGACTGGACATGGCTACTGTCAGGTGGATTTGTAACTGGTTGACTGACCGTACCCAAAGGGTGGTCACCAATGGCAGATTCTCATCCTGGAGAGAAGTGACTAGCGGGGTGCCACAGGGTTCTGTCCCGGGCCCGGTGCTGTTCAATATCTTCATTAATGACTTGGATGAAGGAGTAGAGGGCACGCTGATCAAATTTGCAGATGACACCAAATTGGGAGGGGTTGCTAATACACCTGATGATAGGATCAAAATTCAAAAGGACCTGGACAGATTGGAGAGCTGGGCCAAGGCTAACAAAATGAATTTCAACAGAGAGAAATGTAAGGTCCTACACTTAGGCAGAAAAAATGGTATGCAGAAATATAGGATGGGGGACACGTGGCTGGCTAACAGTATGTGTGAAAGGGATTTAGGAGTCTTCATAGACCGCAAGCTGAACATGAGTCAGCAGTGTGATGCGCCAGCCAAGAAGGCCAACGCTATTCTTGGTTGCATCAATAGGAGTATGGTGTCTAGATCGAGGGAGGTATTGGTACCACTTTATTCTGCATTGGTTAGACCTCATCTTGAATACTGTGTCCAGTTCTGGGCACCCCAATTCAAGAAGGATATGGATAAGCTGGAGCAGGTCCAGAGGAGGGCAACCAAAATGGTGAGGGGCCTGGAAGCCATGCCCTATGAGGATAGACTTAGAGAGCTGGGTATGTTTAGTCTGCAGAAGGGAAGGTTGAGAGGGGACATGATAGCCATGTTTAAATATTTGAAGGGATGTCATGTCGAGGAGGGAGTGGGCTTGTTTTCTCCTGCTCTTGAGACCAGGACAAGGAGCAATGGATGCAAGCTGCAGGAGGGGAGATTCCGCCTGAACCTCAGGAGGAATTTCCTGACGTTCAGGGTTGTCCGGCAGTGGAATGTGCTGCCACAGAGTGTGGTGGAGTCTCCTTCGTTGGAGGTTTTTAAGCGGAGGCTGGATGGCCACTTGTTGGGAGTGCTTTGAGGGTTTTCCTGCATGGCAGGGGGTTGGACTGGATGGCCCTTGTGGTCTCTTCCAACTCTACATTTCTATGATTCTATGATTCTACTTTCCCATGTGCTATGTACATGGGAAACATACATGGCAACAGAAATTGAGCTGCAACCAAGATATATTCTACTGGAAATGAAATTGTTGCTTCTCATGCAACCCACAAGTCTCTTACTATTGAATATTTTTGTTCTAGCTTTTTTCCTCCTTCCTAAAATATTTTCTGTGCTGTTTCTAGGAAGGTAACATAAAAAAAAAATCAAAGATGAGGACACATAATACACAGTCTAAAAATGTACTTACCTATTTTCTAATTGCGCTGATAATATGAGCAGATTTATATTTCTAAAGGCTACTTCTCATCTGCCCTTTAAATGTTGCTTCTTTATAGGAAACTCATTTGTCTTAGCACACATACACTGTGAAAATGCAGTTAACTGTGGTAACCAATCTGTTCATATGGCAGAATAAGTCATGTGTATGTGTGATTGTGTACATGCAGTATATATGCTGTTTTCCAACATGGAAGAAACAGGAGGCAATATCATTTGAAGCAGTGTGAGTTCAGGCTCTTGGGTCTAGTATTCTGGAAATCTGGAAATCAGCCTAGCTTTTGTTAATGATAAATGCTGCCTACATAACTCCTGCCATAATAAGCTTGTTACCATGGTGGTTTTTTTGTATTATGCTGTCACAAATTGATACAGCTAATCTCAGGAACTGTGTCACTCATTTCTCATTTTTAGTATGGAAGTAAGTGTCTGATAATACAAGATTACTGCTGACTTTTTTTCAGAGTGTTGCTACTATAGGTAGCACTGTAACCAGTGTTCATCATGATGTTGAGACTATGCAGGCAGCAATTGAAGCACATAAGAAAACTCTACAAACACTCCAAAATGAAATGGTAAGAACATGTACAGATTTGATTAGCATCACTTTGTGTTTTGAGCCCTTTAGGACATGTGCATTACTAGTGCAATTTGAAAATTAAACGTGAGCTGATTTTAGCACTTTTAACTGGTAAGTGTGGGATTGAAAATTGTTATCTTCCAATTTGTTTTTTTCTCCAGTAGCTGTTTCAGAACTCCTTGAAGTTTATGGAACTTCACACTGTTTGAGAAACTGTTTAAAATTCCTAGGCACTACAATTAGGTGGGAAAATGGTAATACTAATATCCAGTTTTAAACAGTTAGGTGTCCAAGCATTTGGTGGGATATGGGTCTACCTTTCTTTTATCTACTTCCTATATTATGGACATAAAAGCATTGAGTGGTGGTTCTAAAGTAAGTCAAAGCAATAAGACTTTCATAGTCCCAAGAATTCCTGATTACATGCTAAGAGTAGCAGCATGGTATTCCAGTACTTCATGACTTCTTTCCTACTATACTTTCTTCTGAGCTAATAAATCTTCATTGCTATGTTTTATTTATTTATGTGGGTGCTTAAAATAAATTAATATTTAGAACCAGTGTGCTTGTATTTGTTTTGTGTTAATGGTCATCTTAGTTTATTTTTTATAAATGTTTAATTCATATGTTCAAAGATGGATAACCTTATCCTCTAACTTTTTTCAGAATGAACACATAGAAGATGTTAAAAGGAAGCAACTATCTCTATTCTCCTCTTCTTCTGTTCCCCAAACAAGTGAGAAGAATTTGACAGACACTTGTAAACAGGTGTGCCTGCTTGCTTGCTAGAGGATTTCCAAACCAGTGTTTCAGAATGTTTCTGTAAATATATGTATTCCAAACTATGAAAGCTTTTAATTGTTGTGCTCCTTAGATAATGTTTCCACTTAAGCATAAATGCAAAAGTTTTTGCACTGCTTCTGGGCTGAAGAAAGCATTAAACCAAAGAGTGAAATGGTTCTGCTTTTGATGTATTCAACAGATAGTGTCAGAGACTTGATACAGCAGCAAGAAAGGAGAAGAGAGTTGGGCACTGCAGATAAACTTAAACAGGGAAAGTATGCTGTACCTCTGAAATAAGTCTTGTGTATGAAAACAGGGAGTACGTGGCAGTTCTTGAAATAGTTTACAGGTAGCCACTCAGCCTTGCTTGAGTAATAATTCATTTGAGAGTAGTAGATTGCCACACCCTCTCATCAAACTGCTTTACAACACCTGCAGATTACATATTTATCATAGAAAGTATATTACGTCCACCATAATAGGTCAGCATGCAACGTCAGCATGCAAGTGTCAATAACAATCAGTCCATAAAAATGCAGTGATATTTATATTACAGATAGGTTGGCAAATTATTTTGTATAATACGTTAGACCAAGTACTGAAGGTGGCTTGCAATAAAGATCTGTGTATGAGCATTCCCTGACAGCGACTTAAATGAAGGAGATTTGTGTGAATTTTTTGAAAGTTAGTTGGAATTTCAACAACTGTGTTGAACATAGGTGGGCAACAAACACAGGTAATCTTAATCAGATTACCATTCCATAAAATTTAAGAGAATTCCCAGCTGAATTCAGGGAAGTTTGCTTCTGAATAAAGCCACATAAGATCAGGTTTGATAAAAGTACCTAGAACAACAAGGAGAGGTGCACTAAGTGTGTATGCTGTGTTTTCTTTGATTCTGTTATTTCACGGCTTCCATAATTAAATAATAAAATTAAATTGTTTGTGTATTGAACAGGATAACCAGTATCTACATACCTCTATAGAGGAAGTAAACTCTACCCTAATGTTATACCAGAAACAGAATGATTTAAAACTTTTCAGTATGGATTCCACAATCAGCAATTTAAGCTGGAGAGTTGCGTCATTAGAAAATCATATGATGGTTGTCAATAAACTGGAAAAGAAAGAGAACCTCACCCTTGGTATGGTAAGTGTCCAGGGGTTTGAGAAATTCGTTTTTCAGATCAGTGATATCTGCTGCACACTAGACACATTGGTTCTGCTACATAGTGGATGAACTGATGTCATGTAAACATGTGTTATTATTTCAAAAAGATATTGCAAGCTATATTTGTCTCACTGCAAGTGAAGGGTAGTGACAATATTGTCCTTTCTATTTGTTGGGCTGCAGCTGCCATCAGTCCTCACTACCAGCTACACTTAATAGATAAATTTCATTATATGAAGAGTTCTGAGATTCTACTGTGCAACCAGTATTTTGTATTACCGTATTTGCTGGCGTATAAGATGCACAAGCATATAAGATGCACGCCATTTACATGCTGACAAATATGATTTGTGAGTGTATAAGATGCACCCCATTTTCAAACACTATTTTTCAGGGAAAAAAGTAAGTCTTACATGCCAGCAAATAGGGTATATCTCATGTTTGTCCAGCGGAATCTGAAGTTGCATATACATGCTGCATAGAAGGTAGCCCATCTAGGCCAGAACTTGAGCGATTTAACTTCAGTAAAGTTGCTGCATCTGCTAAAGTCCACATTTCCATTTGCTCATTGTTTATATGCCCTTTCAAGATGTAACTACTGGTATACTTTGCAACCCTTATTATTGTACCATTAAAATCTATAGCCTACTTAAACTTCTCAGTCGGCTTTAAGTGTACAGTGTGTGTTGCCTGCTGCAAAGTTGGACTCTGAACTCCCACTGATCTCAAGAAATACAAAGAAGCCTTAGTGTTATTTAATTCGTTTTTGTAATACAGAGTTTTAGATAGTCTCTAGAACCAAATAGTAACTATATTTTAATGTTTGCATGGCTAACTTCTCATCTTAATAGTGTTCTTTATTTTGTGTATGCCGTCTTTAAAAATGTAAACTGTACTTTTGAATCTAAAAACATGCTGTTTGTATTGTCTTCTGCAGGTGGGTGATTTAACTACCTCGGTAAATATAGAGCATGAAGCAAGAAATGAAACTACTATTGAAAAAGTAGAAAATATGGAGGTAACTATGGGAAAAGCACATTAAAATACTTTTAAAACAGATCCATTTGAAATAGGTTGCACTGTTTTGGCCATTATGCTGATTCCCTGCCATGTTTCTATGCATTCCCTATTTACTGTCAGATGTGGAAAAGGAGGAGGTAAGTAACATAGAATAGTAAGGATTTCATATTCTTAACTATAAAGCAGGGGTAGGCAAAGCACAGCCCACAAGTGCTGTTTTTGTGGCCCCCAGAGCCTCCAAGGGATCAAAAATGCCTGAAAAAGCCCTTTAGGCAGTGGAGGGGAGGCATTTTCACAACATTTTTGGGTCCTCCAGACTATTTTAAGCCCAGAAAAGGATTTTTTAAAAAACCTGGTAGTGTCCAGAAAGCCTCTTCCAGATCTAAAGTGCTAGAGTGGGCGCTAAAATGACAAAAATGCTCCTGACAGGCACTAGAGAGTGTTGGGGGGAATTTGGGGGCAAAAATGTTTTTTGTGGTAGAAGGTGCAGTGAGTGTTGTGACTCCCCAAGGTCTTCTAGTGGGCTAATGTGATTCCCTAGCCTCTCATAGTTGCTCACCCCAACATAAAGCCATTTCTCTCTGTAGTATGTCAAAATAGTTACATGTACTGGAAATTCTGCTAGCTTACCCTTGCAAGCAAAGCAAAGAAGTTGCTGATATTTCCAGCCAAATATCAGAGATAACAATGAGACTTTCTCTGCACTTGTATTAGTTCCACAGAATGTGAAGGGTACAGCAACATAGGCTTCTTATTGGGCTAGTTATTTATTAAAACTAACACATGCAACTCAGAAGCTGCGGTAGATTACAGTGATCACATCAGCATTCATTTTTTTCCCTTCCTCACTCTTCCCATGTCAGTGAAGACATAGTTGTGCCACATACAGAAGGAAGGATACGTTTTGCTTTTCTGCAGCAGTATCCCTAAGAGTACCACTTTACCTTAGGAATGATAGCCCTAATCCAATGATGACCCAAAAAATTAAAATACCAAGCCTGTCCCTACCTGTATAATTTTGCCTTTTCATCCACATTGGGTTCTGTTAAATACTATTCAAGTGTGATGGGAACTGGCTTGTATTTTTTTTCCTCTGTCTTTGAGAAGCTAGAGAATTTTTGCTATTTCAGAAATAATTTGAGTATCTCAAAATGGGAACAGGGCAAAAGCCTTGATTAATTTAGAAAATATGCTAAATTAAGTTGGTTGGTTTTTGTGGGTGATATCTAGAGTCTTCATCCTGCTATTACTAAATAATATTTAATGTTTTTTGTAACGTTAATATAGCATTTGTCTTATAATAGATTGGATCAGTCTAGAATCAATAAAAATCTGCAGAAAACCTCTTGAAGGAAGGAAACATTGCAAGCAAGATGTTCCAGAAATGTTTTATTTAATAATGCCAGATATGCGAGACTACTGCAGTTATTAATATGTTAAACGTACTATACTTAACTTTCCAAAGCTCTAATATTAGTTACTGCCCCAGTGTGTGTTTGTTTGAAAAGCCTTGGCAAACACAGAATTCATTAGCAGGAACTTGCGAACAAAAGAAAATACCTTCTAATCTTGAAGAACTGAGGAAAATCAGATAGGCATATACATTTAGGCCATTTATGGACAGATTAAATTGAGTTCCTAGATTTGTAAAGCAGATGCACTGCAGTTAATGATTTTTATGCAGTTTATTCAATATCTACAACTGCGTGTGTAAATACTTGAAACAGTTTAGCACCTTCACATGATGGATTATGAGTTGTGCTGAAGTTTGGCACTTGTTTCTTCCTTATCCTGTATAGCTTGTATTCTGTCCAGTATAATCAGCCAACATCATAGCAGTCACATAGAATAAGAAACTTAAAACTGACACTGTTTGGGGTCTGATACTGTAAAACGAGTAATTTGACTTCTGAACTTTGAAAGAAATTGTCACTACAACCTCTAGTGAAGGAAGCCATGTTTTAATGAATTTTCAAATTTTTAAAAATTTTTAAAAAATTTTAATTTGTTTGTTTGTTTATTAATTTTTGGTATTGTACAGAAAACAGAAAATGGAGAGTCTCAGGTATCCAAACTAAGAGAGAAGCTGCAACAGATCAGTTCTCTGTCAAGGAAGCCAGAAAATGACAGATCTGAAGCACTGAAAAATGGTGAATATTCTGTATAATGGTGATTTTTAAAAAAAACACTGGATTGCTATGCTCTTTTCCCTTTCACTAAAGTACTTGTTACTAACTTAACAGCGACCTGGTTAAACTACAGCTAGTCTGACCAAATGTGTTGCCAGAAGCCATCATCAGACTATGTTGGTGGCTGGCCTTTAGATCAGAGTGTCTCATCTAAAAAGTCTAGGGTTCACCCTTTGTAATCAGGGAGCATATGAAGTATGTGATCCAGAAGAAGTTGATTAACAGCACGGCATTCTCAGTGAGAGTGTTTGGGATATGTAAATATCAGTCCCATATTATGTTATAATTTATTCAGTTTGTATTCTGCGCTTCTCCCAAAATGGGACCCAGGCCAAGGCACTGGGTGGCCTGTTAGTTGAGTTGAATGATTTGGAACAGTCAGAATAAGTATTTATATCACTATCGTTATCTTCTGATGGGGAAAAACCAGGTGGTAACTTTGATTTTTTCATAAGTCCCCAGTAAACAGTCAGTGTAAATCAGAGCAGTCAGCTTGGGTGGTTCTAGGGGTTGTTTTCATGAGCCATACCAGTCCCTTCCAGGGAAACTGAGAATGACCAGAAGATTACTTTTCATTTGATGCATATCATCAAAATGCAATCCATTTTATAAGGTGTAACTATTTTCTATCTATTGCTACTTATTATCAAAAGAAAAAAGCTGTAACTACTGTAAAATTACTTGACAGTGGGAAGACCCCAGAGCACCACATCAAAGCCTACAAAACTTCCAAGACTTTCTTCGAGGTCAGTCAGGAACAGTTTTGAAGGAAGTAGACACCCAAGAGGCTTGTCCTTACGTGGAATATCCAGCGTAGAAGGTAACCTGTTTGGTTTTGTTGGAGGGGGATAAACACAGCCTTTCCCCTCTAATTTAAAATATTAGAGTTAACTGGGGTCAGCTATTGTCTTTGAGCTAACTCAGATGTAATTATCCCAATTTTTATTAAATGGAGCCTCATGGTTACTTTAATCTATCCTTTCCTTTAATGTGGGATAAAACACTTTTGCTGTGGCTTTTTATGTATTACAATTGAATCAGGAAACTGTGATTTAATCACCTTAGTAAGAAGGATATGAAACACATTTCTATTTCTGAAATGGTAAGCCCCAATTAAATGAAGATTTCATGTCTCAGATGTAGCAGGAAGCTGTGCTTCAAATGAGCTGTGATAGAAGTGTCAGTGCCTGGCACATGAAAAAGGGACTATGGCAATATGATATAAAGGCATATTAAGGACATATTAAGATGTCACAGTAAATTGGACTTCTTTAGAATTCTGACTTACTGTAAAGTGTGCTGATTTCTGCTGTTTGTTTGCACTCATTTGGCTTCTCTTACATATATGGGAATGGCTTATCACTCTGGCTGATGAGGGAGAGTCAGTCATGTTTCATGGCTCACTCTTAGCATTACTCATGGTGGAAATGACTGGACAACATGCACTGGAACCCTAGCTTGTTGTGACATGCCAGCTGGATCTAATTCTTGGTGTAATCATAATTTATCGTGCGTGAGCATTATATGTGAATGGACCCATTTATCTACAGGAATTTATATTGCAGCTAATAAAATATGTTGTGACGAAACCTGAAGGGAGGGGCATGGTAATCAAGCCTCCATAGTGGCCGGGAGTGGTTTAATATTATTGGTCAGGGAAATGGAACCCAGGGGAGCTCAAGGGAGGGGCAAACCAACGGGAGAGGAGAAACAGAAATTTAATGGACGCAGGAGGGAGCTAGTGGGAAGAAGAGTCCAGTGAGGGACAAAGAGAAAAAAGCTGAGAGACAGAGTGAATATTTGATAGTAAATGAGCTGAGCAGAGAGAGAAAAGAGAGAAAAGGGGTGTGCTGTATTATAAAACTTTAGTTACAAACAAGTTACAGTAACAGTGTTTCAATAAAATATGACTTTCTGTTTTTATAAAAGCAGTCTCACAAAGTGTCATTCTACATATGGGATTATACACGCTACCATTACAACATTGGTACCAAGACAACCACTTTCTTTTAGGATTAAAAGTCTGCTTGTTCTTATTGCTGAGAGGGGCCAGAGTTTAAGGAAAGCAGGGGAGGGAGATCTATCTGGTAGGAAGAGGCCAAAGGGGGGACAATAGTGAAACGGGTGCTGCAATTCCCAGTGGGGGAGGATAGAAGCAAGCCTGTGTGTGTGTGCCCTGGCTTGATCCAGAAATCTCCCAGGCCATGCAGACCTGTACACAAGACATGTCAGGCTGAGTGGCAAGAAACGTCACATATGTTTTGTGTCTCATGTAATAAATGGCTGTTCTGGATGATGTGTTCTCATTCAGAAGACAAGTGTATTTCTTGGTCTTTAAACCTATTTCTTCCTCCTTACAGATCTTCAGGATTTATTCAGGACTGCCAATCAAGGCACAGATGGCAAGCTGTCATATGAAGACCTGCAAAATCTGGTTGGGCCTACAGTTCATGATTCACAAAGCTTTAAGGAATTTGATGTAGATGGGGATGAGAAGTATTCCCTACTAGAACTGAGGATGGCTCTGGGTGTATAGTATTTCTGCTTATAAATACAGTATTTGAAGGACTACTGTAGCTTCAATAACAACAAAATCCCTGGTGATTAAAAGCTACATCTAGCACTTTCCCCAACGGTAATACTAATCTTTGCAGCTTAACCTAGTGTACTTGTTGACACCTTTTAAATTTGTGTTCTTTGGAAAGTATTGAAAAGCTTTTATATTTTTATGAAAAATTTAAGAGATGTTGACTTCTGAAAGATTTTCAACTCTGAGGCTCTGTTTCAGAGATAAGTGTTCATGACGAAGTCCTTTTGACACAAGTGGGATACATTAGTTTTTAATAATGTGTTGCCTTCACTTCCATTCCAAGGACATCGGTGCGGTTAATTTCTCTGGCTCTGGGCCAAAATCTGACATCCTGCCATTGCATTGAATAACTATGTGGTGATAATTATTGCATTGAATAACTATATTCATTGCATTGAATTAACTATAGGGTAATTGCACCTTAAACTATGCTAAGAATTTTAGCTGAAAGTTTTTATTTCCCTTATAAGGGAAGCTCTTGTCTTCAAATTAGAAATATGTGTGTAAATATTGACAAACTTATTTTATATTTCAGATTTGCCTTAAATTAGCTGCACTTTAGAATAAAAACATAAAAGAATTTTGATTGTGTGGAATAGGATTTGTCTGCTTATAAATGGTCAAAACAGCATAAATTACACACGTTTGGGTTGACTTTGTATTGAAGCTAATAAAAGTTCCGGTCTGCATTGTATGAATGTTGAAGACTAGCACTAGGAATTATACTGTTTAGGGCACTTTTCCCATATTTGCCTGGGAATATATGGGTGGCTTTCAGGTTGTCAAAATCTGAGCCTTTGTAAGTACCGGTAGTTAAAAAGAAGACTACCATGCTTAAAGTGTTGACGAAAAGGAAAATTCAAATTTATTTTATTTAATACTCAGAACAACATGTTATTGGAATGATTAGTTATATCCTTTTGCTTTTAAATTGAGTGTAAATTGTGTTTGGTACTATTAACCCCAGGGTGAAGGGCAGTTCCTGGCAATACTTTAATGCAGTGGTTCTCAACCTGTGGGTCCCCAGATGTTTGTGGACTTCAGCTCCCAGAAGCCCCAGCCACTATGGTCAATGCTCAGGGCTTCTGGGAGCTGAAGTCCAAAAACACCTGGGGACCCACAGGTTGAGAACCACTGCTTTAATGTAAGCTAAGTGTTCACTGCAGCCTTACCCCTCATTTTAGTTGACTTTTTTAAAAGTTGTCTTTTAATTTACATCTCATAGGATTACAAGTGGTGATGATGGTCACTATAGTTACTATTATTCCTTAGCTTTTTTATTTGTATCAGCAGGATGAGGTGGCAGCTAAATTACATCTTAAGTTCATCTTCGTATGTGCATTATGTGAGGAGTGTGTGTATGTATATATGTATGTTCATAGATACTGATCCAGATTTGGACTGTGGCATGGACCTAATGCAAATGCCCTCCTCATTTGCTCCTACAATATGTACTTTGGTGAGCAAATTTTCACAGGGGCTCCAGAACAGATGAGTATAGTATGTTTAACCCCAGTCGCTCTCCACTGCTGTCCCAATCTGAATTGCAGGTCATTTAATTCTTGTTTTTAAAAACACGTGTAAATTTGAAGAGGCACTGAATGTATTATGTAGTTTCACTCCTTAGATAGCTCCCTTTCTGTTGCAGACTTGATGTTATGTAAGCTACTGTATGTTTTTGCCAGTGGAAAAACAAATAGTTACCAATGAAGGATAAGAATTGTTTTAAAGTAAAATGTCAAAGTTTCTTTTTGTCCAGACACTGAGTAGAGAACAAATCCTGGCAGATAACTATTGTAAATTAGAATTTGAAGTTACATCCAAAGCATTCAAAAATATCTTGCAAGGGCATGCAGCCTTTTCAGTTTTTAATGAATTTAATGGACTGAAGAAATACTGCCTGTCACAAAAGACTGACATTTTAGTCATTTGAATATGGTTGTCATTGACAATTACAGTTGCCACTGTCAGAATACTAGTGAACCAGATGGTCTAGTATCGCATACATTCTATACTGCACTACCTTGCTGTAGAAAGAAAGGAAAAAGAAGAGCCTTGAAATACCATTCCCTTCATAGGTTGCTTCATTTGCTGTTTCTCTTACCTTTTTCCTAACCTGGAAACAAGCTTTGCCCATTGGTTAGGAGAACAAGTGTTCTTTTAGACATGCATCAATCACTTTCATATACTTTATGTCCAAAACCATTGACCAAATAAAGCAATAAAAATAGTAGTATTTATTTATACCGATGTAATGATTGTATGCCAAAAGTTGGAAGATACTTTTGGAAGGTTCACTTGTAATATAATTCTACTGTTAACTCAATGGCTCAGAGCATTTTTGGTTTGCTTTGAGATATATTTCTGCTTTAATAGAAAATCTCACGCAAATATTGTCATACACATGGCTAATTAAGTTTCTCAGCTGCTCAGCTGGTAGACTTCAAACTTAACCATCTCCAAGAGGACTCATGAGTGACATGGTTCCTTCTCACATGAGCCTTTCCTTGTTCCTCAGGTGAGTGTGACACATGGGAAATAACCAAATGATTCAGCAGATCCATGAGTCAAGATTTCAAAAATGACTGAAATGATCTGAGACCAAACTGCAAACTAGAACCCTCTATACTACTCTAGCAATATGACTTTTGTAACTCTAGCTTTGAGATAATCAACTTTATAACAAATCATGCATACCAATGGCAAATTTGTATTATTGATGGGGATGTAATCTTCACTATTTAATTTCTGTTCCTATGGGATATGTCTTGCTGAATTGCTCTATCTGGCCCCTGACCTACCTATATAAGGTTCTGGCAGAACTTGCATACCTTACCAGAACAGCCAATGGCTTGTCACAGCCAATAACATATTAGGTTGGCCTAAATCATGCATTCTAGGACTACAGTTTCTAGGCAGGTTAACAATGTGCTTTTTGTATTTTATAAAATAAAGAAATGGGAACAATAACAATCAGAAATCCATCAGAAACCTTCCATCACATATATGCAAACCTGTTAGTAAAAATATCCTGTTGATACCAATCAGAGGGTTTTGTTGTTGTGGTTTTTTTTTACTCTCTTTATTGGTAGAGTGATGGGGGGTGCAGTAGGTGGCTACTGCTCTCATGTTCCTGCATCATTGGCTAGGATTTGCAGTCTAACAACATCAGGAGGGCCAGAGGTACTCTTTCCTGGTTTAAACGTTCCCTATAGATGTTATTCCAATTAGGATGAGACCCTCATGCGTACTTTTAGTGAGTGTCTTGCTGATGGTCTTCAAATTACCCAAAAACACTTGAGGAGTGGTGCAGCATAGTACAGCATTACTGAAGTTTGGGATTAGCTTTATATTCCCAAACCCAAATGCTTTATAACATACAGTATTTACACAATTGTTAATGAACACCAAGCTGTGCAGCAGATTGTCCCAAGCCTGGATGCTACAGGGCTGGGAAGGAGTATCATATATCCTCCCTTGGCTTAAAGGCGGAATAGCAGGGAACTTGTCTTACATCATGGCTTGAAACAAATTGTTCAGTGTTAGCATTGTCAACATTGTGATGCAGATTACTGTGACCACGGAAGACATTAGACCAATCTTCTCCAACCTGGTGACCTGCTGATGTTTCAGTCAGTAAGTCCCATCAACTCTGACAGTTGCTTATCTGAAGTTGTAGTTTGAAATATATGGAAGGCACCATGTTGTGGCAAGCTGAGGTAGATTATTCAGCAAGTTATTTTTTTAAGCATTTCTGTATAGATGCCAGTGAAGTAAAGTATACCCTTCACTATTGCGGTACTAGAATCTTGTGTGAAGTTTAAGGTTTTTTGTTAATACTATTGGAATGTCTTCAATTAAAATGACAGTCTGTGAAAGCTGGAGTTCTTCCTTTTTTTCACAACTGCAGAATTCCCTGGCAAAGTTGAGGGTATATTTGCTAAGAACTGATAAGGAAATGATAGCATAATGGTGGAGTTTACTTGTTACCTCTGGTGGTTGCACAAATGAAAATATATGTTTACAAAACAAGAGAGTAGCTTGAATGCTGGTTTGTACAGGGTGAGCATATCAAAAGATCTAACAGTCAGAGAACTGAGAGTTAGAAGAGGTTGATTTTTCCTTATGAACAATGACACCGCTAGAAAAAGCAAAATCTCGATATGTGCTTTCAGTTCTTGCTTGTAGGTTTTAGCTGTATGTAGGGGGATAATATTTTTTATATTGAGGCACCTATAAAGGGACCTTGCTTGTAAGAAGACATCTACAAAAAGTTCAACTACTCTGCATATATACCTCCAGAGCAAGAGCTGCAATTTCTTTGGTTGTCTGAAGGGAAGCTGTTCTACAGTTGTACCACGCTCTAGGTCCTTGGCACAGGAATACACAGTCAGGATATAAGAATGTTAAAAAAATAATATTCTCTGCAGTGAATCTTAATTTTGATCTGTGGCAATTTGTTGTGATGAACAAAAAGTTCTTTAGTTGTACATTGTATATATAAATTCATTTGACATTTAGACTGACTTTCCATACATAATACCTGAATGTTAGCATTTAAAGAAAAAAAATTGAATTTCCATCAGATATGTACAAAAGCTTGTATGGATTGAATTAAAGCTGGTTTTAATTACCATGTTTTGCACCTATCCATGCATTGTGAATGTCAGATTTAAATAAAACACTTTGTTTTGGGTGTACATGTTATTTTTTAACTTCAGAATGGATTTTTATTGCTAGAATATGGTTTGCTATATAAACAAAAACATTGATCCTTCTCTGACTTGCAACTAATTCACTTTACAAACTTTTTAATTTTTTTAATATATGCATATTCCAATCCACAGTACAGCAGAGAAGCACATCATGAACTCGCTGTCAAGAGCATTTCCAAATCACATCTTGATCCATCAAATAAATGTGCTGTTAGGTAGAGATGCTGCTAGCAGTTTTGTTTGACTCATTTTTCAGTGCAACTGATTTCAGTGGTGGATTGAATGCCATGCTTCTAACTGGAATAGCAGAGCAAGGGTAGGATGCTGAATGCTCAAGGAGTGGTGGCAAGTAAGAGAGTGCACAAGCACAAGGTACTTCCTGAAACACTGGTTTGTAGGGCTCTGAATCTGGAAACAAGGTGGAATTAGCAGTGCTATCTGTAGTGGCCTCACTAGACAAAAGATTGCCTTGTGACTTTGGCATGCTATGAGATGCAGGACTGCAGACTTGAACTTCAGTTCCAGGCAGGGCTTCCTTATCAGTTCTATGAGACAATGCACGCTGGAAATACGTTTCTGCTTTCAGCTGCTTCACCCAGGCTTTTGCACGTTGTTTTTGATGGATTCGTTTCCTCCATTGAAAGAATAGCATGCAACCAAATACGAGGAAGTAACAAAATCCTAGACTTCCAAAATAGGCAGGTAGCAAACCTACACATACGGCAAGACAATAAGAGTAATGCTTCAGCAGACATTTTGTGTTTGGCACATAATACAGTTGGGTAGAAATACTAAAATCATGTGAGGCACTTCAGGGATTTATGAAATGTTTTAAATTTGTAATTTATAGAAAGTGTTCCAATGCACTGTTCAGATACCATATTTCAATTATGACTTACCTACATTTTAACTTGGAAAAAGCATGTTATTTTTATGTATATACATACACATATATTTATGTTTCTATTTATAGAGCAAGTCTCCCAGCTCCAGCCTTGCACTTTTCCATATTGTATTTTCATTAAGAGACAATATCTAAATCTAGATGACTGCTACCAGGGGAACAATCGTCTTCAATGAAAATAAGAGGCATGTCACTGCAGCTCCTCTGAGTGGCTGCAAAACTGGGTATGGAGGGTTCAGAAAATACATGTACCACAAGTGTAGTCTTCATATAGTCTGGTATGGTTACATCATTCACATTTCTGCTTGTAATATCAAAAGTACTAGTTATTAAATTTTAGTCCTCCAGACATTTTGAATTTTAGAATTCCTGACAAATGGCATTCTGGGAACTGAAGTCCAAAATATCAGGAGGACTTAGTTAAGAGCACCATGGAGTGGGTGACATTGCCTTGCCAGTGGCAGATTTATGCAGAACCAAGGCCAGCTACAGTTTAGGACAGATTATGAGCACCCTCCAAAAAATTTTTTTAAAAAAATGCAAAGCCTGCAAGAAGAATATACATTTTCCAGTAATACTTATGGGGCCTCCTAAACCTGACTTAGGACAAGCATTGTCAAAATGGAGCTTCTAAATATCATACCACAACTTGCAGCAATTCTTGTTAGTATAGCCAACAATTGAGACTTCTGGAAACTAAAGTCTGACAACGTCCAGAAACTGCAGCATGCCGACCCCATCTTTGCATCTCAACTTGTTTTAATATGGTCCTGGGACTTCCACATGTTGGATTGCAACCCCAACAGACACTTTGGGCTACATTGGCTAGAGCTGAGAGAAGTTACAATCTTAACACTGGGGGTGGGGGGAGTGATATACCTATTCCTGACCTATATGAACCCCTCTAGTCTTACAGCTTTGAATGAGGCTATGACACTTACCACTGGATATAATCATCATTTGAATCACACAGACTTAGTATCTTCACAGGTTAGGTCACTTTCCTGTGCTGTTCTAAGGGGAGAAGGAAAACTAAACTAGAAGGGCAGATGGTTCAGGTTAGCATCATTGGAACAGAATGGCAAAGCAATGAACATTCCAAAGCTTACAATGAGATAATGGCAGCTGGGATACCTTTCTTAAGACATGGGAACACACATTCCTTTTAACAATCCAATCCCATCAGCACTGATTGACATCTCTCACGTACAGGAACTCATCACTAAGGGCAGGGCAGAAGAAGTCTTTCCAGCCAGCAAATCAACAAATGGAGGGAATTTTTATAGGCCACTCTGCTATTCTTAGTAGTCTGAAAAGTGTGTGTATATATACTGTAGATAGTTGGTGTCTCATGAGAGGCAGCCTAGATTGTCCCAGTTCCTCACATGACTTCATGAAAAACCATGTGTCTGAATGTTCTGGAAACAGGTACAGTAGACCCTCCATATCCACAGATTCTGTGTCCACAGATTCAACCATCCACAGCTTGCAAATATTTTTTTAAAAATCCAAAAAGCAAACTTTCATTTTGCCATTTTATATTTTGCCGTTTTACTATGCCATTGTACATAATGGGACTCGAGAATATGTAGTGGAACTGAGATAGAGACCCACGGTTTTAGAAAAAAGATTCATTGTGCACCATGTCTCAGTGAGATAATTCTCAAAAGTCTGAGCCCCGCCTCTTTGCATCCAAAACAATTTATACATCTCCAGTGCAAATTCATCACGTGTCCAAGAAAGGAAACTGACACAAACAACCGTTCTCATCATTTTCTGCGTAACCTTACTAATGTTGCAAAGCATGGCAAGGCCATAGCGAGGCACATTTCATCCTCCCTAACATTCTATTTCACAGTGTCCTATTGTTCTTCTCAAACACAGAGTCACTTCAATTGCAGGGAAAATTAACTGCTTTTCTCAACTGCTTTTCCCTCACACCCAGAGGTCATCTGGGCTGACCCGAAACTGTCTCCACCACACATCCATGGATTTTGGTATCCACAGGGGTTCCTGGTACCAAACCCTAGCGGATACTGAGGGTCAAGTGTATATTTTCCTTATTTTTGTTGAGACTTGCGTTTGTTTTTGTTCTTTTGTTTTTTGAACGACATACTGACTGTTCAGTTGTGGCTGATGCTTAATGTATTATCCTTAATGATATCACCAGAGGCTGTCCCTGGCAATACAGTACTAGGCTGGTCACATCACCAGGAACTGCTGCCATGACACCACGAGGGGTTCTCCCTAGGCCTCAGGTCTTGGCTCTGAGATCTCAGGGGTTGGGGCAGCCCTGACCTGGCAACTCTAGCTGTTACAGTAAACCCATACACATAACTAGCAACCCCATCACGTGCAAAACTATGCACATAAAGTTGCGCGTCCAGAGTGGTGTGTGCAAATGCCATCCGACAGTGTCATTCAACATTTGGAGGGCCACAAATGGCCCACTCCTGCTACATTGCAGTTCTATTTATCCTACACCAGTTGGGAGTCTATAGAAAGGGGAAAGTGTAGATTTTACAGGTAGTCTGTGTTCCTGCGCGTATGCACGTCACAAGAATCACGTGTGAGTTTAACCAATTCTAATCACATCTAATTTTGAGCGCTCAGAATTCAGAACTAGGGCACTTTCTTTTTTTTTTAAAATCATTTTATTAAAAATTCACAAATAAAACAATATATGTTACTGTTATTTCTCTTGCCATATTTCTTGATACTTCCAATCTGATCTGGATTTCATTTTCAATGTCTCTTCGCTTGGTATGATCAATGTACTGCATTTTACAGCTATTTATACATGTTAGAACTTGCATTTCATACTCCATGTTTCAGCTTCATGACAACCACCGCAATCATCACATACTTTTAAATTACACAGTATCATGAATTACGGACTTCTATCAAACGCCACTCAGCAACTACCCACAATTTGCCATTCTTTCTGAATTTTTTTCTTTCTGAATTTCACCATCTGATTTCCCTTCCAGTCTTTGAGAGACCATCATGTCAGCACTCTTAGTTTCAATGAAGGTTGAGAACTTTCAATTGATGCAGATTACCCCCCGTTCTCATCCAGACGTAACAGAGCTACCCCAAGCGTTCTTACTTAGAAATAAGCGTTAACGTTTTAGTGATACTCACTCCCCGGTAAGCGTGCACTGGATGCCAGGCTGAGGACGTTTCCGCACTACGCTGTCATAGCGCTATTATTCCACTTTCAACATCCTGTGGAATTCTGGGGTTTGTAGTTTTCTGAGGCCAAAGAGCTCTCTGGCTGAGAATTCTAAAGGCCCCTCCCTAAACTGCAAACCCCAGGATATTGAAAGTGGAATAATAGCACTATAACAATGTAGTGTGGAAATTTACCTGAGTACAAAATTGCAGAAACGTTTGGGGAGCGTCAGTCGTTTTGCAGGAACCCCGTCCAATTGGGGTTTCCTGTTGAAATGCATAGGCTCGGCCAATAAAGCGGCATTTTGCTTCCCCTGGAATTAGAGGATTCCTCACACGCCCGTTCCCCTGCCAGTGCGCGCCGTTGCTATAGAGCCCACAGTGCCGGGGAAAGGTTCCCCGGCGGAGGGAAAGGATTAGCGCGGTTCTCCCGCCGGGCTATTGTTTTCGGCGGAACCTTTGTGTTCGGCTGCGTGGAGGCGGAGGGCGGCGTTACGCGTTGCGCTCGGTGGGCCGGGGCGGAGAGAGACGGGATGGCTGCGGGGCATTTGCAACAGCTGTGGGGCGCAGCGGGGCTGGGGCTGTCGCGAGGCGCGCTGGTGGGCCGCTTGGCCGCGCTTCGGCCTCTGGGCCTGCTGCTGCCCCCGCAGCCTCGGCTGCTGGTGGTATCGAGTCGCGGGGCTGGAGGCGGTGGTGGTCTGGAAGGGAATCCTTTCTTTGAGAAATACCAAAGCAAGATCGAAGAGCTGCGCCGGTAAGCGAGGGAGGGGGGCAGGTGGTGCCCGGGCTTCGTAAATATCCGCCCTCCCCGAGGGCAAGCTCTCTCTCTCTCTCTCTCTCTCTCTCTCTCTCTCATTTTTAGGGGGGTAGAGTCGTAGCCTTGGCCGCTTCCGCACTAGCCTGTTCGAGTCCTGTTAATTCCGCTTTCAACATCTTATGGAATCCTAGAGTCTGCAGTTTAGGGAGGGGCCTGGAGGGAAAGGCCTCCCTAAACTGCAAACCCCAGGATTCCATAGAATGTTAAAAGCGGAATAATAGCACTATAACAGGCTAGTGCGGAAATGGCCCCAGTGAACACCTACCAAGAAAGGAATTAAACTAAACTCTCCAGCAAGTCAATAGGGCGCCCCCCCACCTACCTTCAAAACTAAGCAAGAGCAACCAAGAGGCTGGTGGCACCATAAAGATCACCAATTTCCTTGGCATACCTCTGCATAAACTGCAGCCCACTTTCTGTTGATGTTGATGTTGTTGTGTGTCTTGCAGTTCTTCCCAACTTCATGGCGACGCTAAGGCAAGATTTTTTTGGCAAGATGTGCTCAGTGGAGGTTGCCATTGTCTTGCTCTGAGCCTGAGAGAGTGTGACTTGCCCAAGGTCACCCAGTGGCTTTCCCTAGTTGAGCAGGGATTTGAACACAGTTTCCTGGTGTCCTAGTTCAAGCCCCAAATCACTAAATGATAGTGTGGAAATAAATTTCAGTGTTGTTGTTCTGTGCCTTCAAGACATTTCTGATTTACGGTGACCCTACAGCAATCCTGTTCTAGTTTTTTCTTTGAAAGATTTGTTAAGAGTGGTTTTGCTACTGCCTTGCTCTGAGACTGAGAGAGAATGATTTACCCAAGGTCACTCGGTGGGTTTCTGTGACTGAACAGATCTTTGTTTGCAGAGTCCTATGTTCAAGCCTCTACAGCACACTGACTCTCCCACTTTCATTTGTATCTGATTCAGTTGGCTGCAGTCCACAAAAACATATGCCAAATAAACTTTTTGGTTTTCAAGGTTTTGTAAGATTCTTTAACTTTTTGCTCTAAGAGACTAACATGGTTCCATCATCCATTTCTCTATGTATGGTTGTTAATCCCAGTTGGGAGTTCCTTTTCATGAGTGCGCATTCTGCTAATTTGGGAGCTGTCACAAATAAGAAGGTGTTCTTCGTAGTTGCTTTTCTCCTGTGTGTGCTTTTCATGTGCTCACTAGATAAACATGTCTAGATTTCTATCTTAGCAGCCTAACCAGCTTTCCAGGATAAATTGTAAAGCTAAACTGTGATAAAGGCCTGTTGTAGCCACATACCACTTGAAGATGGGGGAAAGACGTGAACTACAGTTGTTCTTAATTAACTATACACTGTTTTAACTTTTTTTTCAGATCCAACCCAGATATTTTCGAATCTCGAATGGAGAAAAAGAATGAGGTGAAAAAGCAGCCGGTTGGATATTCAAAGCAAGCAGAATTTGTCAGATGCATGGAGGAAAAGGCAAGGCCAATTTTCTGTCATGTTTGTTATTTTATTGACTCTAAGGTCTGGGTTAAAAGAGGGCTGACGCATATACAGAAAGTTTTCTGACTGTTGCGTTGTTGTTGTTTTTTGTAGTAATTTTTATTAAAAGTTTAATCTCAAAAATACCCCCCACACACATTTCCATGCTTAAATCTTCCAGTTGAAATTGCTTATTTCCATTCCATACAAACATAATTTCCATCTTAAAGAGAGAAGAACAATTACATTATTTTTTCTTTGATTTCTTATACATTTATATCCTTACCCAATCCAATACTCTTTTCCATTCTTTCTCAAAGTTCTGGATAGATTTATTCATCAAAGAAAATGATAATTTTTTCATCTCTATCATATCCAGAACTTTTAACTTCCATTCTTCTGTACCAATATATTTCTTTTCTTTCCAGTGTTGCGCGTATGTCAACCTTGCCACAGTTTTTAAATATAATAATATCTTCTGATGACTTCTTATTTCCCTTTGTTGCCCTAGCATGTTTAACAGATAAAGCTCCGGTTTCATTTCAAAATTCAGCTTGCAAGTTCTTTGAATTTCATCATGTACCCCCTTCCAAATTTTTTTTGCTATCTTACATGTCCACCACATATGAAAAAAAGACCGCATCTTTTCATCACATTTCCAACAATTTGAATTCCCATTTTTCGTTATTTTTTGTAATCTTTCTGGGGTCATGTACCATCTGTTAAACATTTTATAAAAGTTTTCTCTTAGGTTTAGATTTAATGTAAATGTCGTATCTATTTTCCACACTCTTTCCCAAGTTTCTAGTTCAATTGAACGTCCCAAATTCTGTGCCCATCTAACCATTGTATCTTTAACTACTTCTGATTCCATCTCTCTTTTCAACAATAATTTATAAAATTTGGAAATTCTTTTCTTTTGGTTTCCTTTCATCAATAAGTCTTAACTCATTCTCTTTTCTCTCAAATCCATATAATTTTTGGTCCATTCTAAATCTTTCTCTAAGTCTGACTGTTGTGTTTGTGTGTGTGTGGCAGGGAGCAGATGCATATGCGTATGCATGTGTGCTTCACCCAGGTGAGACGGGATCACAATTCTCTTTTAATGCTATTTTTTGTTGTTGCATGTAGTAAAACTCTTTTGTTGAATATTTGAACATGCAGTCCAGTTTGTTTCTGAATTATTGCCTCATCACACTCTACCATGCTTAAGAAATGTAGTGTGACATCTGCACATGGGCACAGCTATTTGCTCACATTAACTAGGTAAATTGATTAAATATTGCAGCCTGATTGTTTTCATATATGTTTACTTGTGTAACAGAAAAATGTCAACCACAATTCTGCATTGCAGTCTGTGTTGTGGTAACTTTATGCATGTTTAGCTACATAGGAGAGGTGCTGTGGAACCTTCGTATTGAATTGCAGAGATGTGTATTGGAGCACTAGGCGAGAGTATCTTGTTATGCATTGAACTTTACTAATGCACACTGGCAGTCCCTAGCTCTTGTCTGTATAGGCACTAGGAGCTCTTGATGTGCATTGGCAGCCATTTCACTTTGCTCCCGATGCACATTGGACACTTTGCCGGTTGCCCTCTGTAGTAACATCACAGCAGACCCTTGCTGAATATGGATCTTGGAAAATGCTCAGTTGTGTTTCCTGCAGTCGCAAGTCTACTTACATAGATCTAAGTGCCATATTGCATATTGCATTCTAGCCTTCAGGTTGCTTCTGACTTATGGCAACCTTAAGACAAACCTGTCACAGGATTTTCTTTGCAAGGTTTGTTCAGAGGGGTTTGTCTTTGCCTTTCTCTGAGGCTGAGAGACTTGTGACTTGTCCAAGGTCACCTAGTGGATTTCCATGACCAAATAGAGATTCAAAACTTGTCTCCAGAGTCATAGTCCAACACTCAAACAATCACAACATGATGGCTCTAGAGAAGTATATTTGAGTATCATCAGCATACTGATAGCACTCTGCCCTGTGGTTCTAGATGATCTCTCCTAGTGATTTCATGTGCATGTTAATCAGCATTGGGGGGAAAAATGACACTTTGTGGTATCCTTTTTTGAGGAGCAGCAGGACCAGAACCACTGAATGACAGTGCCTCCAATTACCAAATCTCCCAAGCGTTCCAGAAATGTATTATGGTCTGTGGTATTGAATACCACTGAGAAGTCCAAAAGCACAAGCAGGGACACACTCCACCTGTCAGCAATCAGGCAAAGATCATCTGCTGAGGTGACTGTAGCAGTCTCAGCTCCGTATTCTGCTCTGAAGCCAGTTTGAATTGAGTCTAGAAAACCTATATCATCCAAG
Organism: Iguana delicatissima; assembly: GCA_948472985.1. NCBI lineage: Eukaryota > Metazoa > Chordata > Lepidosauria > Squamata > Iguanidae > Iguana > Iguana delicatissima. The sequence continues at coordinate 35,773 of CAOKZL010003297.1, read as the reverse complement.
ACTGCCTGGAGTTGGGAGGCCTGTGCCCTCTTGATTATCTTGCGCAGGTGTAAAAGAGCCTTCAGTGGTTGTTGATACAGGGTTGCAGTTTTACCTTGGACCTTAGGTTGTCAAGAACATTTATTCTGGTCTTCACCGTTTCTCTGTTATTTTCAGCCATTCAGGCATCTTTGCACTACTCTTTGAACTCTCAGTGCTTCTCCCTGTTTTCAGTTGTGATTCTAGAAGTGATGTTACTTATAAAGGCACATTTTTCTGAATCAAGGAGATATTTCCCTGCTTCTAATTTGTTTTTCATTGTAGATTTATCTCTCATATTTTAAACAAATCAGAGGTTTAGGTGAGTTGTTGCATTACCATGAGATAAGTGATTTGGTGACTAAGTCTAAAGAAAGATGCTAAGGGACAATCCTGGTGTCCCTTCCCAAATACACTCAGCCTATTGCATGTATCTGTCTACTATGTAATGGATGTATGAGGCACCGTGTAGGAAACATTCATTGTAAAGTTCTGCAAACCAGCCAGACCTTTTTTTTTACTGGATGATTAAGTGACTACAGTTCTCCATAGAATCATAGAATCATAGAAATGTAGAGTTGGAAGAGACCACAAGGGCCATCCAGTCCAACCCCCTACCATGCAGGAAAACCCTCAAAGCACTCCCGACAAGTGGCCATCCAGCCTCCGCTTAAAAACCTCCAAAGAAGGAGACTCCACCACACTCTGTGGCAGCACATTCCACTGCCGGACAGCCCTGACTGTCAGGAAATTCCTCCTGAGGTTCGGGCGGAATCTCCCCTCCTGCAGCTTGCATCCATTGCTCCTTGTCCTGGTCTCAAGAGCAGGAGAAAACAAGCCCACTCCCTCCTCGACATGACATCCCTTCAAATATTTAAACATGGCTATCATGTCCCCTCTCAACCTTCTCTTCTGCAGACTAAACATACCCAGCTCTCTAAGTCTGTCCTCATAGGGCATGGCTTCCAGGCCTCTCACCATTTTGGTTGCCCTCCTCTGGACCTGCTCCAGCTTATCCATATCCTTCTTGAATTGGGGTGCCCAGAACTGGACACAGTATTCAAGATGAGGTCTAACCAATGCAGAATAGAGTGGTACCAATACCTCCCTCGATCTAGACACCATACTCCTATTGATGCAACCAAGAATTGCGTTGGCCTTCTTGGCTGCCACATCACACTGCTGACTCATGTTCAGCTTGTGGTCTATGAAGACTCCTAGATCCCTTTCACACGTACTGTTAGCCAGCCACGTGTCCCCCATCCTATATTTCTGCATACCATTTTTTCTGCCTAAGTGTAGGACCTTACATTTCTCTCTGTTGAAGTTCATTTTGTTAGCCTTGGCCCAGCTCTCCAATCTGTCCAGGTCCTTTTGAATTTTGATCCTGTCATCAGGCGTATTAGCAACCCCTCCCAATTTGGTGTCATCTGCGAATTTGATCAGCGTGCTCTCTATTCCTTCATCCAAGTCATTAATGAAGATATTGAACAGCACCGGGCCCAGGACAGAACCCTGTGGCACCCCACTAGTCACTTCTCTCCAGGATGAGAATCTGCCATTGGTGACCACGCTTTGGGTACAGTCAGTCAACCAGTTACAAATCCACCTGACAGTAGCCCTGTCCAGCCCACATCTTACTAGCTTCTTTGCAAGAATGTCATGGGGAACTTTGTCAAAGGCCTTACTGAAATCAAGATATACTATGTCCACAGCATTCCCTTCATCTATCAAGCAAGTAACTCTATCATAAAAAGAGATAAGATTAGTCTGGCATGACCTATTTTTGAGAAATCCATGTTGACTTTTCGTAATTACGGCATTGTTTTCTAAGTAATTAGAAACTGACTGTTTGATGATCCGCTCCAGGATCTTTCCAGGTACTGATGTCAGGCTGACTGGGCGATAATTATTTGGGTCCTCTTTTTTTCCCTTCTTGAAGATGGGGACAACATTTGCCCTCCTCCAGTCTGCCGGAACTTCTCCTGTCCGCCAAGAGTTTTCAAAGATTATAGCAAGAGGTTCCGCAATGACCTCTGCTAGTTCTTTTAAAATCCTAGGATGCAATTCATCTGGCCCTGGAGACTTGAATTCATCCAGTGTGGCCAGGTATTCCTGTACTACCTCTCTATCTATTCTGTGCTGCATTTCCCCCACTTCCTCACCTGCTCCCCAACCGCCAGGTTGCGTGTTTTTATCCTTTTGGGAAAAAACTGAGGCGAAGAAGGTGTTGAGGAGTTCTGCCTTTTTTCTTCCTCCTGTTATTAATTCACCATCTTCCTTGCGCAGTGACCCTATCGTCTCCTTCTTTTTCCTTTTGCTGCGGACCTATTTAAAAAAGCCCTTTTTATTGTTTTTAATGTCTCTGGCCAGCCTAAGTTCGATCTGTGCTTTAGCCTTTCTGACCTTCTCCCTACATCTCCTGGCTACTTGCTTATAATCTTCTTTGGTGATTTCCCCCTTCTTCCATTTCCTGTACATGTTTTTCTTAATACTTAGCTCAGCTGAGAGCTCTTTAGTCAACCATTCCGGTTTCTTCAGATGCCTTCCATTTTTCCTCCTTAATGGTACAGTTTTAGCCTGTGCCTTCAGTACCTCCCTTTTAAAGAACTCCCATGCATCCTGAACTCCTTTCTCATTGACTATTCTTGACCACGGGATTTCAGCCAGCAGCTCCTTCAGTTTACAGAAGTCTGCTTTTTTAAAATCTAAGACAAATGCCTGGCTACACTTGTCTTCTCTTCCCCACTGAATGCCAAATTCTAATAGGGCATGGTCACTCTCTCCTAAAGATCCAACCAGTTCTACGTCATTAACAAGGTCTTCCCTGTTGGTCAGGATCAGATCCAGAATATTTGATCCCCTTGTCGTCTCTTCCACCTTCTGGACCATGAAATTGTCTGCAAGACAAGTAAGAAACTTGCTGGACCTTGCCGCCTTTGCAGAGTTTGACTGCCAACATATATCCGGGTAGTTGAAATCTCCCATTATTACTGTCATTAAGTTTATGAGAACCCCTCTCATAACACAGAATTATAACACTGTGATTCCACTTTAATTGCTCTGCTTCTGTTTCATGGAATCCTGGGATCAGCAGTTTAGGGAGTTTAGAATTCTAAGCCAGAGAGCTCTAGTGTACCAATCCCAGGATTCCATATGATACAGCCATGGCAATTAAAGTGGAATCATAGTACTATAGCTGTATAGTATGAAAGGATCTGAGATCTTTTAGAAATGAGCAGAGGAATGGAACTAGATGTTGTTGCAGATACTTGGGGCCCTTTCACACAATACCATTATGGCAGTACATATCATTTTAACTACTGTGGGTGCACCTTGTGAAATTGTGTGGTCTGTAGTTTGGTGAGATGTCAGAACTCCCTAGCCAAGAATCCCAGGTACCCTTCCCTAATCTGCATATCCCAGGAACCCATAAGATTTTTCCGTGACAGTTAAAGTGGAATCATAGCACTATAACTGTGTAATGTGAAAAGACTCTTGGACTTAATTCTTATTTAACAAGCACAACCAACACAGTTGTCTTAGGTTCTGGATAGTTTGCTAGGCACCTTTTACTGTGTTGTCATCTCCTACCTTTTAGAAGGCAACTCAAAAGTCAAAGAATACTGTCCAGGTTTTCAGGTTCTCCAGAACTCTTTGTCAAGGGAAAAAAAGAGGCGGTTATGTTTAAACCACGAAGGCTGCCTCTCTTTATAGTCCTAACATAGAAGTAAGTGAAGGCTGCAGACTGTAACCTGATACAGACTCTATGACTTGAACATCTGCCAGCCCTCCTCTCACACTTTCACACTTTATCATTTTACTTGCAGAAGGTCTGGAGAACTCAAAAGCTTGCATGGTGTCTTGTGAGTTTTGGATTTGCCCAATACAAATGTATTATCCTGGTATGGATTTTGAAGCTGATAATATAGACATATGAATGGGTACTAGATTGTTGAGGTTTTAAATTAAGAGGTCAAATGTAAGTGAATATGCTATAATCACTAGTGTTTTCATATCTTGTGTAATGTTTTTCTTAACTAACCGCGAAAGGATATAATTGTGTCATTTCAAGGAAGTAATATCATCTACCCAGAACCATAAACATTGGTTTAAATCCAACTCTAGTCCAAACTAGATTAGACCAAGTGTGTCAATGGGATTTACATAAGTGTTGGTTTACCATTCCACAGTTTAGTTGCTGGGTATCCTGGAGGTGGAACTAGCCAGTGCAGAGTAGTTATGGGAATTGTAGGCCAAAAGCATCCAGAGACCCATTGTTGTCCATGCCTGATTTAAGTCGTCAGGTTTAAAGTTAGCATCAAGTGTATTCATAATCCCCAGACCTTCAGGTTCCAGAAACAAATATTTGATTCTGTACAGTGAAGAGGCAAAAAAAGGGGGGGGCAAGAAAACTTTCTGAGGATAAATATTTCAATAGTAAAAGAAATAAAATTAAGACAAAATCAAAATAACCATTACCCTGTAACAGTTCTAGAGAGCATGCTGACACATTTTTAAAACCTGTAAAACTTTTTACAATGGAGTCAATTATATCAGATTGCAGGTAGGGGAAGATTGCACACACATAGCTTCTGACCAGATGTATGTGTATCTTTGTGTGTCGTTGATTGGTTCATCAGACTCAGGATGAAGTAGCTTAACTGTTTTGTTATCAAACATGTCACAACAACATAAGAGACAACAATTTTATAACAAGCCTTTTGCTGTCTAATTCTAGGCCAAAGAAGCAAAAGAAACCAAAAAAGGCTTCACAAAAAATAAGGTAAGATGGTATTTCTGTTAAATAGCTTTTCTGTGTGTTTGTTTGTATTTATCCTGTTTTGTTTATTATTTGCTATGGGGTCTAGTGTAGTCCATTATTGAGCAAACTGGAAGTGAGACTTAAGAACCTGAGTTTCAGTTACTGTTCATCTATTTATTTTTGTTTATTTATGTAATTTATATTGTGCCTTTCTTCTAACATGAGACCCAAGGTGGCTCACAGTATGAGTTAAAACAAAATACAGTTGAAATAATGGATAATACAGAAAAATTAAACAATCATATTAAAAACATTAATTTAAAGGCCAATAGAATGTAATAGTGATAATGATAAAAATATGGTAGTAATAATAAAAATCTAACACAACACACCCTGGTAAAAAGACTTTCACTAACATTAACACCCAAATACCTGAATGAACAGATGATGAAAGATCTTTATTTAGTGATGGAGCAAGGGCCAGTGAGCCTCTTATGGGAGAGAATTCCATAGGTTGCGGAATCATGTGCCTGTGATGTTTGGTGGGACAGAGAGAAAGCCTTCTGGTTGGCATAGGAGAAAAACATAAACTATTTGAGAACATTCAGACAAATGGTTTTTCAAGAGATCACATGAAGAACTGGCACAATCTAGGCTACCTCTCATGAGCTCTCCATTTCTTTCTACCATTCTCTCGTGTGTGTGTGTGTATAGAGAGAGAGAGAGAGGTGGAGGGGGAGAGATCTTGGAAATAGGACCCAAGTCTAAACACAAAATTCAGTTATGTTTCATATAGATGTTAAATTGTAAATTTAAATTGTTGTAAATTATATACTGTTGTATATTGTTGTTGTATATATTGTTGTTATTGTGGGCCTTCAAATCATTTCCAATTTATGGCAACCCCAATGCGAACCGATCATGGGGTTTTCTGGGGACAGAGTGTGTGATGCACCCAAGATCAGCCAGTAGGTTTCCATGGCCATCTGTATTATTGTACCTGTGTTTATTAATCTGTTTTGAAAACAAATAATAGGAGTGTATGTATGTTCAGTCTTTCTCTTTTTTCCTCTCACACGTATGCAAAGGCACACAAGTTCAATGCTTTGTTTTGCTTCTTTTCTCTTTTAGCTATGGTCTGTCATAAGAACTTTGGTGTTGTGTGCTTTCAATCATTGGTGATTTATGGTGATCCTAATGTGAACCTATCACTGAGTTTTCTTAGCAAGATTTGTTCAGAGGAGGTTTGCCATCACCTTCCCCTGAGGCTGAGAGAGAGTGTGACTTGCCCAAGGTCACCCCAGTGGGTTTCCATGGCCAAGAAAGAGACTGAACTCTAGTCTCCAGGGTCCGTCTCTTGAACCACTACACACTCTGGCTCTATACAAACTTTATTCTGTGTAATTTGTTTCAGACACTTGATTCCATACTTAATGTTGAGATGATGAAACAGAAGAAACCTGAAGAAATAAAACAGGTGACAAAAAAATGTGAATATATGATGATTGTTTGAGACTTCTGTAATTTTCAGTGATGGGCTCTGAAGTAAATGGAGTGATTTCTTTCTTCCAGATATGGAAGCAGTATTACTCTGGGGAAGACACTGTTTATGCTGTAATTCCAGTAAGTATAGTTGATACTCAGGGTCTATGTTCTGTTGTGATTGGGACACAACAAGCTGCTAAGTAGAGTTAATACTTTCTTGCTCGTCATTTGAATGAATCTGATAACAGGAGTTTGCGGAAGTGAATGGAAGCACATGTGGCTCATGATGCAGTTTCTTTTGATCAGTCACAGGATTCTTTGTTTCCCTGGTTTTGAATGGAAAAGCACAATGGCACACAAAAAGCCAAAACCTATTAAGTTACTTTTCCTTCCGTCCTTCCTTCCTTCCTTCCTTCCTTCCTTCCTTCCTTCCTTCCTTCCTTCCTTCTTTAAACATGCAGACACACAAATGCTGCCTCACTCATTCATTTCAACTCTTAAAATGTGTTTAGAAGGAGACACACCCATTTCTGCTGTTTTATGAAGCTTTAGAATACATTGATTTTGAAAAGAGAACTCAATTTGAAAGGAGAATAGAGCCCATGCTATTATTCTGGTGAAGCCTAGTTATATATTTCTAGACAGGAATTTTCATGCATTTGTGTAAGCCCTTCCAGTATAGGTAGCTAAATTGATGTAGACATACACAGACATTTGAAAAACTTCATGTGGATTGATAGTAAAACCATAGAAAACCTTTCAGCAATGACCTCAAGGCTCAGGAATTCCTTTCTGGAAGTACCAGAGCATGCATGCATAACACACACACACACATACACACACGTGTGTGTGTGTGTAGGCTACACAAATCAGTCCTAATTATTATTTATTTAGAACTTTCATGGGTTAAAACTTCTACTAGGATGTTTATCACTGCCTGTGTTGTGGTGTTGATGTTGATTATGGATTTGGTGAATCATCTGTTTCATTTTTATATTTGATTTTTGGAAGTTTAATAATCATGATATTTGGAGCCACCAGAAGTTATTTGAAATGTTACAACCAAAATGTTTTAAAGAAAAACTCTATCCTGTGTTTCCCAGTGGTGAGAGTCATCACACATGCCTCTTCCCTCTTTCTTACCAAAGGGGAAGACCTTTGATTTGATGTGGAAGCGAATTCAGAACTGCCCCTCTGTAAGTATGGTGTATATTGCCTTAATCGATCTCTTATAGCAACAGCTTTTTCCATCTGTGTTGATTCTTGTACTTTTTTCCTCGTAGAAGTCTAACTGAGGTTAGCTTATTGTACAAATTTTGTTGGGGTTTGGATCAATTCTCCATAAAGACTTTGGCCAAGATGTGATAGGTATGAATTATAGCTACATTACTCAGAAGCGTTCTTGTACTCTTACAAGAACTTCAGTTCAGTACGTTAACACACCTAGGAACAGTTGTGAAATCCTTCCTGGGACAGTTCTTGTACTCTGAAGCGTGGCATAATACAATTTGGGAGAAATTCATCAAGAGCAGACAATGTTTCTAGCAGTTGCAAATATTTGATTAGAAAAACTTCTCCTAAAAAGTGTTGCTTCTAGACAACATTTAACAAAAAGACAATAACAGCTTGCTGAAATACAAAATTTTGTTTCCAAAATCAGCTTGATTCTGTGAGAGATGAACCCTGGTGGCAGATGACTAGGAAGAGCTGGTCTCCAAAAATCTGATGCAATTATCTCCTTTTTCCAATTGCTGTGTTGGGATGCTTGCCACCTGATTATTTCAGCTTGTCATGCAGTTATCTACGGGCCTGTATTGATTAGTTTTCGGAAATCTGAACAGAGAACAAGACCCAGTGGGAAAAGTTTGAAATGGCTAGCTTAATGAAAATCATCACTGAGATGTCTCAGGAAGTAGGAGATCTATGAACATGATCTTTCAGATAATCTTTACAAATGTGATAGCAGCTGGAGAGATAGATGGTGTTGCATTATCCAGCACTACATTCTCATGTGTTTTAGTCTTTCAACATGTGTGGGTACCTGCATGTTTTGCTTGCAAAGCAGATAATCACAGGGGAAGCAGAGTAACCAAGGAAATGGCATTAGGGGAAAATGTCCTTGATTTACCAGTAAAATGTAGCGGATAAAATAGGCCATGGAATTTAAATTTTTACTGTGCCATGAAGCTCACTTGGTGATCTCAAAGCAGGCACTATTTTCTACCCTAACTTGTTTGTTTTGTGAGAGTAAACCCGTGGGTATTGTCCTGACCTCCTTGGAGGAAAGACAGTATACAAATACTTTAAATCTCTGAACACACTCAGTGAAATTTCAAACTTTTAAATAAACTGACATAACGTAGAATTTGCAGTTGGGAACTTAAAGTGAGAAGTAAGATCAGATAACTGCTTTAAAGACTGGCATTCTGGTACTGAGGTTTTCCATGTTCCAGTTCACTTACATCAGGATGAGGAATGTATGGCACTCCATTTGTTGTTTCATTGCATCTCACCCGTGCTAGTCAGCATAGCCAGTGCTGAGGGATGATGGGAGTTGTAATCCAACCACATTTGAAGAGCCATATATTTCCCATCTCTGCTTTCCAGCAGAGGCCAAACTGTACTGTGCAAAAGTTGTCCTAACTAAACCAGTTCGGCATGAGAGATGCTTTGTCAATAATTTAAAATTTAAAACTTTCCATTTCAAGCAGTGACAGTGGTTGCACATGTGTCTTCCAGAGACCTCTTTTTTTAAAAAAAACAAACCTATTTTGTCATAAGCAGTGACTAATTAAACCAATTTGATATCTCTTTTCCCCCCACCAGTTTCTTTATGCGCTGCCAAGGAAGGAGGGATATGAGTTTTTTGTGGGTCATTGGTCAGGAGCAGAACTCCACTTCACTTCTCTGATAAATGTTCAGGTAGGTGATACGAGAAATTTTATCATCAAAGACAGGTATGGGAATGCAGTCTAGATGTAGTTTTTGAAGTATGTGCATATATTTAAATAATTACATAGTACATGAAGTGTTTTTCACATGCATGATAACACAGTATTACTTGCTTAAGAACTTTTTTTGTTATGAACCTTTCATTATAGCTATCTCACATGTTTGATAACATACAGCAGGAGGTAACATTTTATTCATTGATCCTGTCCTCACTGAGAGCCTCATAAAGTAATCAGTCTTTCATGCTTGTTTCAAGTTGAAAGGTAGCCTTTGCTTCCAAAACAACAAGCATCAGTAGTCTTTACCTCATCCTTGCTCTTCATTACTGCTGTATTAATTCTGTGAGAAACTGAACACAACAAGAGCATAAGAAGAGCTTTGCTAGACCAGAGTGAAGGCCTATCTCGTCTAGTATTCTGTTTCCACAAATAGGATATGAGTTCATTAATTCTATTCATGTTCCCCAGTAACTGGTACTGAGAGGGATATTGCATCTGATGTTGAAGGTAAGATATAGCCATCAAGACTAATAGCATTGATAGTCTTATCCTTGACTAATATGTCTGACCCCTTTTAGTGCCATCTAGTACGGTGACTACCATCCAGACTGAGGCGATTTCCACACTAGACTTGTTATAGTGCTGTTATTCCACTTTCAACATCCTCTGGAATCCTGGGGTTTGCAGTTTAGAGAGGGGCCAGGCCCTCCCTAAACTGCAAAGCCCAGGATTCCATAGGATATTGAAAGTGAAACAACAGCACTGTAGCACTATAACACTCTAGTGCAGAAATGGCCTGAGTGACTGAACAGTGGTTAAATTCAGAGTTATGCACTGTTACATAAATAAAGCTTTTTACCATGCATGCAGCATCATTGCTTTCTCCCATCAGTGCAGGAAGCAAATGTATTGAATCAACTATAGTTTCATGTTTCATCTGAACTAGGAAACTATGGTGAGCTAAATTAAAGCAAGCCAGGGTATTAACATGATTTATGTTTGGCTTAAGATCCTGACTTACTTCAAAGCTGGTAACCATTGTCACAGTTGGAACCAACTGGGAACTTGCAGTTAATTGAAGACTTTAGCTGTTAATGGCTCCTAACCCAAAGGTGGAAGTGAAGGGTTTCCAAAAAGAAGGGTGAAGGGTGGCCAAAAAGAATGATTCATATCTCAGTTTATTAAGCATGATGTTATCATTTGAGCCTTCATAGTAGAAAGGAGTTGTCTGATGATTGTTGTTGTTCTTGATAGTGTCCTGCAGTATAAAGTGTATCAGCCTATATGTCACACTGAAATCTCACCCATATACTTTCAGAATTTCAATGCTCCATCAAAACTTTCTCAAGCTTCCTTTTTTTCAAAAGGTTTCCTCTTTTCTTCTTCAGTGTCTTTTTTACCTTCATATGCATGGGCCAGGATGCAGCGAGACCTTAAAATAAGTCCAAGGGACTGCGTGTACATTCTAAAGCTTCTGAATTTAATTCCAGACAGTAGCCCACACTATGCTACAAGTTCAAGCTGCTTCTTAAATTCAATATGAGGATAAAAAATGCTGTTTGGATAAAAAGTACAAATGTTCAGTGTACAAATGTTCAATGTATCTGTAAGTCTGTACTTTTGCTTCTTTGTGTAGAACCTGCCCTTTGTTAAATGGAAATTATTTTAAATTTTGGACAGATGATAGCTGGAAGGTTGATCTTCCTGGCAGTTAAACACAGTATTGTTTGTTCTTGGTGTTCTTATTTATATAGCACTCTAATCTATCACAAACAATTGTACATTGTTTTCCACAGAAGCTTCAGATAAGAAGAATGAAGCAGTTTAGAGGTGTTCACTCGAGTATTCTGCTTTTCCCTGAAAGTAATGCTTCATCTTGTTTTAGAAGGCTTTAGAATCCTAATACCATAGCTTTCCATATATATATGCGTAGGGTAATGGTGGTGATCATCTATACTAATAGTAATCTCAGTTTTCTGTGTGCCATTGCTTATGTAAGTAAACACCAGCATCATTCACACACAAAAGGAAAGTGATTCACATAATTTAAAAATACCCAGTGAGGACTGAATATGCTCTGTGCCTGTAGAATGCTAACAACTTTAAATGGAACGGAAAGGTTGGAGGCAGGAGTGGATTGACTGGAGCCTTGAACAGGAAACATTCTGTTGCTATATTGTACTGCAAATTCCAGTTGTTAGGATGATTTACTCCTTTATATCTCTTGGGTATCTCTTCATGTTTGTGTGTTCACCAAACTCTTCAAATGATTTGTTCATTAATTAAATATCTGGCTTTTAATTTTTATTGAAGAGCCAAATTCTTATTTCTGTTTGCTGCAGACACGAGGTGAAGCCGCTCCCAGCCAGTTGATCTTGTATCATTATCCTGAGCTTCAAGAGGAAAAGGGAATTGTACTGATGACAGCAGAAATGGATTCTAAATTTTTGGTAAATAGAAACATAGCTATTGGTTCCTTTTTTCCTCAAGTGGTACCAGTGGAAAAGGTTAGGCAGCTGTTTTTCTTGATTAATAAATACAAAAGAAGGTTGACTGTTTTCAAGCATGGTATGCCAATGGCATGTCTTGCTCAAGATTTTAAGTATTAATAGGAACATCATGATCCAGGTATTATCAGGGATCAGAAAGAAACGTTCACTTTTTTTCTTTTCTTGGAAGGGATTCTGAACTGATCAGCATTGTGCTTGTTGAATCTGCAATAAGCTTCTCTATATGTGCAAATGTAAGGTTTCATATCATCATACAGATTGCAGCAGTAGTTTAAGCCATTCAGCAGAATTCATAATTCTGGGTACTTGAGAAAGTCCCTGATCATGTCACTGCAAACTCAGATGATTTTCCCATGTTGTAAGGTGCAATATGACTTAGCTTTTAGTGACACACTGACAGTACCCCAGAACATCAGACCTGGACTACTTTTATCATTTTCTTAAATCTTATTTTCTTAAAGGCACCCATTACAGTGGGTCCCTTTATTGATGCAACACAACACGACATGTACTGACATAAAGCATAATGTTACAGCACAGTGAGAAATTGAAATTGAGACAGTACGCATAAGACATAAGATCAAGAATAGAATGAATGTATGTAAAAGACTTGAGTTAAAACTGTTGCATATCATTTTATTATGCTCCTCCCCCTGCTCTGTTTCATTAAAATCAGGGATCAGGAACCTTCAGCCCTCCAGATGCAGATGAACTATTACTCCCGTCATAACTCATCATTGGCCAGGCTGATGGGAATTGGAATTCAACAACACCTGGAGGGCCAAGGGTTCTTCCTTTAAATTATCATCCAGCATGTGGTAAGAATAATATTTCCAAGTGTTCTACCTGCTACTTAATATGATAGAACCTTTTTCTCTGCTATGCTCCTTTCTCTGTGATAATAGGCACGTCGAGCCTCTACTTCAGTGGTTCTCAACCTGTGGGTCCCCAAATGTTTTTGGACTTCAGCTCCCAGAAGCCCTGAGCATTGACCATAGTGGCTGGGGCTTCTGGGAGCTGAAGTCTACAGACATCTGGGGATCCACAGGTTGAGAACCACTGCTCTACTTTTTAGAGGGAGGAGCCTTCAGTCGTCACATTTGTCTCTTGCATTCTGAAGTGTGAAATGTTGGAGGAGCTAGTGCTGCAGTGATGCATAGTTCAGTTTCATGACAGACTGTTGTGGGCTCAAAGAGCCTAACTGACATCCCACTGCAAGCACGCATCTTTTCTCCAGCTGGATTGGTGCTCCATGAAATACACTCAGGAGATTCCTTAAGTTGAACCATAACCCATCTATGAGCTCAAATTGTAGGATATTTCATAGGATTGTTACAGAACTTAAGAAGGTCTCTAAATCTTCCAGCAACTTGCATTGTGTTTTCTTCTGTTTAAAATTTTCCAGAATGTGCCAGAAGCTCAGTGCCTTGCCAGCCAGGTGCAGCTTTTTTATGCTACAGACCGCCAGGAGGTATACCAGTTAGTGGAAACATTTAACCACCGGCCAGCTGAATTTAAGTACATGTCTGTAATAGCTGAACTTGAACAGAGCAGAGTTGGGGAAGAACTGAGGCCTGCAGAAGAGCCACCATCACCTTCCGCCTGAGCGGTTCAACAGCCACAAGCAGAGATGACAGATATGGCAAGTGATCCTGCCTTGGGACTGCAGTTGCTACTTCATACAGAAATAATCCAAATGGAAAAGGGTGATGTCAGCATCTGAGAGGGAGGAGAACAGATCTTATGAATTGGTCTACTCAGTACTGTAGGAATATGGAGGCTTTTGCACTGCTTCATTTCTTTCTGAATGGTAGAGGAAATAAGGAAAGGCATTCGTGTTTGGCACTTGCTGTCTGCCATTTCCTCTCCCCTAGCACACAGAGTTCAGTTGCTTTTCATATTTATGAATATACTCAGTATCAGTTACTCATGCAGCAAGGGAGGACAATGAGAAGATGTGAGCTAGGAGGGACGAGATGTGGCAAGTTCCTCGACAAAAATTGGTTCTTCTTTTTTAAAAAAAAGATTCATGTAGCTTCACCATTTTACATGAAGTTTTGTAGCTTTAGTGAAAAGTATAGTTCCCTACACCACAGGGCTTAAAAATAAAAAAGAACTGAGAGTAGCAAAAGAAGTACAAAAGTAGATCTTTGGGAGTCTCTCAAGCATAATGACCACTCTGTATGTAAAAACTATAAGCAGAAACAATTGATTAGAGACTGTCCTCCAGAAAAACAAGTGTTGAATGTTTATCACAGTGTTGCCTTTCATGCTTAGGTTGGGGAAAACCTTTTGCATTTATTCTCTAGAAGCAGAGATTTTATTCCACAAGGATCATAAATGTTCTGTTAGAACTGAGTCATGCACAAAATTCGTCTGTGAAGCTAGAGATGACTTTTGGTATCTTGTTTTCTCACTCCTTGGCTGCTCTTGTGTAATGGGTGAATTCCCTCTGCTTAGATGGTTTGTTTCTGAATCTAATCTGAGAGGGGGACAAGGAGCAGTTTCAGGAAATCCTGGGTGCAGATGGGCCTGATACTACGCAGGCTGGATTTGGCTTTATTTCCTGCAGGAAGGAAACCAGGTAGAACTGAGTCCCTTTTCAAACTTGATTTAGAAATGACTCTATCATCCCTTATACACATGGTAGATAATCAGTGAGAGGTAGTATGGATGAGCAAGGAGAACAAGAAAAGAACTTGCAGGCTTTAGAACATCCTAAAAGAGAAGATTTGAGTTTGACCTCTACACTCCATGCCCATTCCTATCTATTTCTCATGGTGCATGCTAACAAGAAAATGCCCCCCCTTCTTCCTCCATTTAGTTAAAATGATTTCACTATATTATTTTTTGTATATGCACTTGAATAATTTTGTGTAATTTTTCATTATCTGAAAACCAAATAGTATAACTTTGTGACATCTTGAATGGAAAATGGAAAGAAATTAGTTGCTGGATCATGTGTGGCATTTGATTTTAAAAGCTGTATACATTTGCATACGAATAAAAATGATTCTGAACAAAATGCCTGCTTTACTTTCTGTTTCAGATTAAACACAGGCATATCACAACAGGTGTTATCTTGGGAAGAGGTATTCTGTAGGAGCAAGAAGGTAGAAGCCTCTTACAGAAGCTTGTCAGTGGCAGGTGCCACATTGGATTTATTAAAAAATTCAGTATATCTTTTCAAAAATCTGTGTCCTATTTGTATGTGACAGCTATTACCATATTTGCTGGCATATAAGATGCACCGCTGCATAAGATGCACCCCATTTATACACCAGAAAGTACTATTTGCTGGCATACAAGACACACCAACGTATAAGATGCACCCAATTTTCAAACAGTATGTTTTGAGGAAAAAAGTGAGTCTTATATGCCTGCAAATACAGTAAATGAAGCAAAAATTATAAATCTGGCTAAACATTGAAAATAAGGTTTGGATCCTGCATTGCCCTGCTGATGGAAGGGACAAAGTTGATTTTCACTGATTTCACCCTTCCCTCTAGAGCAGGGCTTCCCAAGTGGTGTGTCATAACACGTTAATGTGTCACCTGAAGTGTGTAGGTGTGTCACCTCCCTGGGCCAAGAACAACCACCCCCACCTGAGCCTTGGAAATGTGTGTTACGATTTATAAATCAAAAATTTTTAAAAATATAAATGAAAGGTTTTCATGAGATACATTGTGTCCCCATACATTTCGTTATTACCATTTATGTTTATGCCTGTACCTCTTATAAGGTGTTAGTTTAACCTCCAGCTTGCTTGTAAAACTGAATTACTGTGCCGTGAAATGATGTGTGTCTAAAAAGTGTGTCACCAACATGAAAAGTTTGGAAAACTGTGCTCTGCAGCCTCGTGTGCCACTTTCAACACTGTTTCTGACTGTCTCTCTCCATTCCATAGCAGGCTTTTGGGAGGCACAGAGAGCTGAGTGGTGAGTTCAGCTGGTAAAATTGGGGCATGTTACCAGCAGGAGCATCCCATGAGGATAATTGTAAAAGGGTCACACTTGTTTCTAATGTTTTGCCTGTACGCATTTCCACAAAGAGCTGGATGGTAAGAACCAAATTCTCTTGCCATGCATGCACATGTGCTCTCTTAAGAGTATGGCTTCTTTTTATGTTGGATAACATGCGCAGAGCAGCATGTTTCACTCCTCCTGTTCTTCCCCTCGATTTGAGTTCCGCTGGATGAGTGAAAAGATCAGGCGCTTATGATATTCCAGGACTCCTCCATTTCTTTTCCTCAACCCTAATTGTCATGGTAACAGTGATTCTCAATGGTCTGGAGAGGCCTAAACCAGAGAATGGAAAGCACTGGTAACAGACTGTGGGTGGACAAGGATAACTTCCTGCCTTTCTTTAACCTATTATATCGGAAAGGTGGCCTTTCCAGCAGTGATGCTTTAACATTAATTTTTGTTTTAAAAATATGCCCGTTTTCAGAGAAAACATTTTCTGCACCATATCAACCTATTTTTAGATTTCCCCAATCTCTTTAGCATGTATTTATATCCTATATTTACTTTTAGTGGTTCACTGTGATCTAAATCTAATTAGGCCCCGAGAAATTCAATGGAACGTGGTAAGTTAACACTCACATGAGTTCCATTGACTGATCAACTGCTGTTGAGGCTAAAGTAGATATAGGTTTGTGTATTGTGTTTATATTTTATGGTGTTAATTGTAAATGAATGTTTTTAAAAAAACCCTACTGAACTGAAGGAAGAATTTCTAAAAAGAAAAAAAACCCTTCCATCTCTTCTAGGTCATGACTGTTACCTCTGGTTATGAAATATTCAGGCAGTGGTCAACGTATTGCCTTTGTTCTACGTAAGATTCTTGAAAACTTCAGTTTCTGTTTCTTTTTGGCATAGGTCTGATCAGCTTCTTAATTCTGACTACTGGAGCATTAACATTCTAGGAAATGAACAATTTTCTCTTTTCATTTCTGTCTCTATAATGTTTAATCCACTGTTGTGACATACTTAAGGTTAGATTGTTGTGCCAGATCCGTACAAAATTCACTATGTGCCGTCAAACTACCTGTTGACTTACGGCAACCCGTGAATTTCATAGGGTTTTCTTAGGCAAAGAAGACTCAGAAGTGGTTTTGCCAATTTCTTTCTCTGAAATACAGCCTTTAGCACCTGATATTGCATTCTCCCGTCCAAGTACTAACCAGGGCTGACCTTACTTAACTTCCAAAATCAGACGCAATCTGGTGCCTTTAGAGCCCCGCCATACTACCAATCTAATTTCTAAAGCAGAAGAAACTTTCAAAACAGATGTATGGCACAGGAAGAGCCACTAGATGTCAGGGTTGCACACCATTTATCAGAAAATTTCCCCAGCTTTTTATTCTGTGTAGCTAATGCAGCAGGCTATATTTCAAATGAAGGAACTGGCAAAACCACCTCTGAGTATTCCTTGCCTAAGAAAACCCCATGAAATTCCTGAGTTCACCATAAATTGGCAGGCATATACATGCATGCACACACACACACATACACCTTTTAACTCTGTCAGCTGTTTCTGGCAGCATACGGAGAGAGGGAAATATAGCCAGCACAGCCTATATGTAATCTAAGTTGTGACTGCTATGACGATCCGACATCTGGATTTTGCATATGGAAAAAAATACTTAATTTTGTTCTGGAGGTACATATTTTAAACAAAAAGCGTATCAGTAGAATGTAGATGTCTTCCCCATCCTTTTAATCATCTTGAGACAGTAGGAAAATATGTACAAATGTTAAAACTGGACCAGGGTTGCTTTAACAGACAGATGGGGGGAGCCATCGGTGGCTGATCGAAGCAATACGACAAAAAGCGCAACAGCTGTACATTCTTCTATGGTTCCAGACAGTAAAGCGTTCCCATTCTGGCTGGGGATGATAGCAGTTGTAGTAAAACACATATGGAAGTACCAAGTTGGAGAAGATAGGTGTAAACCAATAGAGTGATCAAAGGATTATAAAATGGCAGCCTCTATGGCTATGTACTATGGCTATTGTACTTTGGACACATCATGAGATGATGTAACTCTTAAAAGACAATAATCCTTAGCAATGTGGAAGGCAGTAGATAAAAAGACCACATTACAGATGGATTGATTCAATTAAGCAAGCTATGGTCCTCAGTCCACAGACCTGTTGATGACTGTAGCTCTTGGTGCTCTCTCATTCACACAGTTGCCATAAGTCAAGGTTGACTCAATGGCTAATAACAGTACAAATTGCCACTCTTAAAAACCTCCAGGTGTGAAAATCCGCCTTTTAAATAAGTTACAGAGGGTACTCCCTGCTCTGTTTCAGATATAAGAACTAGCATATTTACCCGGCGTTGCCCGGAGTTTTTATTTTCCTCTTAATAACTCATCAAATTGTCTTCTCCATTTCTTGTAACTTTGCTCCATATTTCCCAATGCAATCTGTATTCAGAGTTATTTACATAGACAGTTTGGGTTCCTGAGGGTGTACACTGTCCTCCTCCTTGCTGCTAGGCCTCATGTTCATAGCAACCAGCCTATTCCTGTACCTGTAAATTTTCCCCATATTCCCCAATCCAATCTTTTATTCAGAGTTGTTAACATTCAGAGATTGGGTTCCTGAAGGAATATGCTGTCTTCCTCCTTGCTGCTAGGCCTCATCTCCATAGCAACCGGCCTATTCCAGTACCTGTAACTTTTCCCCATAGTCCCCAATCTAATCTGTGTTCTCTGGTAACATTGCGGCTTTTTTTTTTTTTTTTTTGCTTTCTGTTGAATTTGTGCAATAGCTTTACGTTTTTCTGGAAGTATTTCTTGTTTTGCATTTCAGCTTTAAGAGTCCTCACATATGGAACCCATAAAATCTACTGTGTGAGGCGAGAAGACCTTGTAACGATGTTGTGTATGTCACTTTAATTTTTCTCATATAGGTCTCTCAAAAGTTTTCTGGCATCCTTACTGATGGTAGGCCTCATCTCCATAGAGGCCCAAGAGGCCCAAAAGCTCTCGGCTGAGAATTCTAAAGATCCCTAAACTGCCAACTCCAGGATCCCATAGAATCTTCACAAGCAGCCAATCATATGAGGTCTTCTCTCCTCATTCAGCCAATCGTATGAGGTTTTCACCTGCCTGACACAGACAAACAAACACAGAGACAAACGTTGACTTCTATGTAGTAGATAAAAGAAACCTTTGTTTTTTCTAAACCAGAAGTAGATTAATGGTCTCTGCATTTTTATATCATCATCATCATCATCATCATCTGGCATTTTTGATAGTCCACATGGTCCCTGGAGAAACCCAGGAATCGAAGATGGGCCCCTGGACTTACTGCAGACTTTAGGAGTACAGGTTCCATTTTGTTGTTGGTTTTACTTGAACACTATGAACATTTCCGCACAACACTCTTATAGCGCGATGATTCCACTTTCAACCTTCTATGGAATCCTGGGGTTTGCAGTTCCGGGAGGGGCCGGATGGCCCCTCCCGGAACTGCAAACCCCAGGATTCCATAGGAGGTTGAAAGTGGAATCATCGCGCTATAAGAGTGTCATGCGGAAATGGCCTATGAGGACCACCAATTGGAACCAAGTGCAAAGCTCTTGCTTGATTCAGTAGACTCATTGTGAAGGAACAATATGCTTCTGCACATTCAGAGCAACAATCTGTGATCAGTACCAGAACTGAGCTCACAAATCCTTTCTAGTACTCTTTTTTAGCAGGGAAGTAGACCCAGGAGAGCTTTGTAGTTGCTGTCATTGCAATTACAAGTGCTCATTGATCTACAGCAGTTTGTCAGAGCTACCTGATCTATTCAGCCCAGGTTTACCTTTTCTTGTCCACTCCTATCTCCATCTTTCTCAGGCACCTAATTTATCCTTGGTCAACAGCATGGCTAAGGATGGAAACCAGGCAGACCCTGAATATAAGCGGTGGTATGAACACCATACTTGTCTAGAAGCTTTCTGCCAAAGGTTGAATGAGTGGGCAGATGTTTTACTAGAGGTGGTGGTTGTTGTTGTTGTGCCTCCAGGTTGGTTCTGACATGTGATAACTCTAAGGTGAATCTATCATAGGATTTTCTGGGGCTGAGAATATATGATGCATCCAAGGTCCCCCAGTAGATTTCCATGGCTAAGCAGAGAATCAAACCCTGGCCGCAAAGGTTATAGTCCAATGCTCAAACCACCACACTGTCTCTCTTTTAGTGGAATAGATAAGATTTTTTTTTAGATAAGCTTGTTTTGGTTATTTAGGGCTTCATTAGCTTTATCTCAACAGCTTTAATGCAATGTTCTTTTTGTGAAATTTGATGTTTTATCTTTCTAACTATTTATAAGCTGCCATATGGTGAAAAGGTGTCATAGACATTTTGAAGAAATAAATAAGGACACTTTCCTCTGCATAAATGCTCAAAATATCTTCTAGGATTAAAATTATCCCTTGTGGTATAATCTGAAGTAGTTTTCTCAGTCCATCAGCTTCCCTGATTACAACTCTTGATTTACTTGGCTGCAATCAATCAATCAATCATCTGTCTGTCTGTCTGTCTGTCTCATTTGGATGGAAACTTGGCTAATGCCAGATCTGAAAGAAATAGTGCCAGATGCAGAGGTGCATTTGCTCTGATTGTTCCCAAAGGTCAATATGATCAAATTGAAGCAAGAGGGAGGAGGGAAGTAGTAAATGAGCTTAATTTTGCACCAGTGGGAGCATGTTATTAAAAGCCACAGCATTTGGGTTCTGAACTCATCTCAGTTGCCATATGTTTGTAGTATAAACCTTGGAATCCAACCCTCCAGTTTTCTAATCTGCTCTGATAGTAAATTATACCAAAACCTAGACCTACCATGTTTGTCAGTTGAAAAAAAAATAGCTGACAATTCTTGCTACTCTTATGCCGGGGCCCAGCATAGTGGGATCTACAGGGTGTTTGCAGCCTTTACTTGGTTCCTGCGCCCTATCCCAACACCTTCACCCCAAATTACCTCCAAATGGCAATTTGCATACAGAAGCTTTTGTGGGTCACAATTTGCCATTTCAACACAACACCTCCTAGGCTGTTTTAGCCCTTAAAGCCTTTCTTCAAACCTGGAAATGACCAGCTTCCAAGATCATATGCCCACTCTTTAAAGAGGAAAACTGCTTCTGCTCAGTAGCAAAACCAAAACCTTTCAGCAGACTGAGTTCCTCTGAATATGACTGAAGAGTTTATACACCTGATTCTGGGTTGCACCACAAGAGGGGGATCATATGACTGTTCCTTCCCCCTCCCCCTTAAAGCAGACATGCACCCTACTGTGATCAGTGAAACGTATAGCTAGACTGAACTTTGCCAAAGTAGTTTTATGTTGTCTTGTGTTGTTTGTATGGAGGCATGCTGCATATGGAAAGGGGTCAGTGGCCATCTTGTTGTTCATCTCAAGCAACAAAATACTTTGTGCAAGACCTATGCCTTTGTTATAACCAGAGCTGACCTGAAACATTTTGCTGCATGAGGCAGATCAATAGATGATGCCCCCTATCCACCTATCCAAGTTGAAGTGTACAGCATTAAAGGCCAGCCATGTTATTTTGATACAGGAGGCAGAAAATCCCACAAGCATTTCTGCTAATCCCTGGTAATTATTCATATGTGTGTGTGTGTGTGTGTGTGTGTGTGTGTGTAATTACAGATAGATAGATAGACAGACAGACAGACAGATAGATAGTCTAATGATTTCCTGTCCTTTTAAGATATCCAAGAATCTGCTGTTTCAGGCAGCTGCCTCACTCTGTCTAATGGTAGGCTTGGCCCTCCTTGTTGTGTCACTTGTTACAAGATTTAGTCCTTAGTACTGAATATATATTCTGGGCCCTGATGCAAAGTAAGCCCTGACTGTTTCTGTCACCTTTTTTCTGTTATACAACTTAGGTAAGTGCTCTCTGTAAATAGAATCAACCTTTATTTTTGTAATGCCATTTTATTCCCTTTGTTCTTGTTCAAACCCAGCTTTTCAAGTCAGCAGAACTCACATTACATAAGACCATGTCTTTAAGAAACAAATGTTTCCCTAGTTATCAAAAACAGGGAAACAGACACTGGGTTTGAGTCAGCTATAACAGTACTACTTAAAGTGGTGGTCTCTGGACTGGTGCTGATCCATGAGCCATTAGCTGCCAGTTGACAGAGAGTTCCCAGGAAAAACAGAAAAAGAAATAGTTATAACCAGCGTACACAAATATGGTACTGGTACCTGGCACATTAGGAGGCAAATATGTCAGATAGTACAACAAGAACTATACATCAGATAATACAACAATAACTACAGGATGAATAGCAGCCACAAATGTGTGAAGCCTTTGGGAGTATAAATGCAGTTCCAACAATCTAGTCCTATGCACATCTTCTCAGAAATGTGTTTCTGAGCTCCGTGGAGCTTCTTTTTAGTAAGTATGATTTAAATGTAGCAGTTTTATTAAGAGGAGCATTTCCAGAATTTTGATCAGCCATGTTCCAGAAGGCTACATTCAAATTGCAATAAATAACAAAAAAACAGGAAGGCTGCTTTAGACCACACATTTATTCCACTAGTTCAACAGAATATCTTTGCTCTCTTTAGCATATTACATCATGCACCTATTTCCCTGTTTCTAGTTCATGATCAGATTCTGAATATATCAGTTCTGCAAACTGTTAATTGAAGAAACTCACATATATGGGCTTCTCTGAGGAATGTGGTGGTTGGAAGATCAGATGAGGACTGGAAAGATACTGGCCCAAATCCCACTAGACCTTGAAACTCATTGGGTAACCTTGAGCTACTGATGACAGACTTCTTCACAGGCTTGTTGAAAGGATTAAAATGGAATTGGAGGAGGAACCATGTTGGAAGCAGAGGCATCCGTGCTTGTATAAAATGATTAATGAGAGAAGCGAGTCTAGCTAATGCCTGCCCTTTGTTTTCACTTGTCTGTATTTGTCTTTGGTTTAAATACTCAAGGCTTGAATCATCATACTGTCATCATTACTTGCAGAGATCACTTCCTCCTTCTCTCAAGAAATTAGTCTCTTTGTTCCCTTTGTCTGGGAAGGAGCATCCATGGGGCTTCAGCCCCCAGTAATAGATGCTGGCTTACACCCAGACAAGACAGCCAGCTTTTAGGGACTCTACTAACCAAGTAGAAGTCAACTTATTTTGTCTACCTCCTTTCCTATACTAAGATGGACTTCCTGAAACAATAAACGTGAGCTTTCTTTTTTACCTTATAAGAGGACCCTGAATAATTCTCCTGTTTCTACCATAAGCTCATAATGGACTAGTGCCACTGCACCCTGCTTAATATAGATGCCAAATATTCCTATAAACCATGTATATCAGGTATCAAATATTCCTACAAACCATGTGTGTCATCTTGAAGATTTACATACTAATAACTTGAAAAGACATTGCCATCTACATTGTTTATCCTCATAACAATCCTGTGAAGTAGGTTTGACTGATAAGTCATAAGAGCCCATGTTCATCCTGTTAGCTTCATGTCTGAGTGTGGGGATTTGAACCCTGGACTCCCAAGTTCTGTAGTCTAAAATTCTAATCACTCCACCCTGTGTCTCTGAGAGGCTCCAGGAGTGGGCTAGTTCTAACTATGGCATGTTGAAGTTGGCATAGTTAATTACTCCCCCAGTTGAAATAATAAAAAAGAGAAAAGTCTAAGTACATATGGCGGGGAAGCCCTCTGTCCAGCTTCACCTTTGGCCTGAGCAAGCTAATGCAGTTTTAGAGGTGGGAGACCATTTGCCACTTGACTCCCTACCTCTACCCATTTAGGACTGCCCAGTAATTACTTCACTTTGATACTATAGGTTCTATAGGAGATATTAAATCAAAACTGCTACTTTATAGAGTGCAGAAAGTATTTTGTTTTAGGCATTCTGTAATGGTATACTGCTTCTCTGTATGTACTATACTCAAAACAACTTGCAACAAGGCATGAAAACAGGAGGCATAAATATAAAACTATCAACAGTACAACAGTACCTGGTCAGGCACAATTTCTCCCCATAAATGATTATTCAGAAAGGATTTCATAATAAATACCTAACAAGAAAGGGCTCTATATTAAAACAATTTATTCATTATACATAACTAACAGCAAAGCTGTAAGACATCCTTTCACCTAGGAGGTGATAGCAGTAGAACAAGCTGAGCCATTCCTCAGCTCCACAATTTAAAAAGATAGGTTGAAATATCCTCTTGCCCGGGAGATAAATGGCAAATGTTCTTTCCTCTGGCATGGCATATTACACACATACAGAGACTTGTCTCCTAAACATGCCTCAAGTAGAATATAAAACCTAGCCATTCCCAGGAGCCTCAGAAGGGTTTCCCACTCCCAGAAACAGCCCAGAAGGAGAGCAAAGAACCATTAATGATTCAAGAAGATAAGCTCCTGGCATTACCCATCAAAGGACACTCTACAGCTGTTGCATCTTCTTTTCCTTTTTGTGTAAAAAAATGAACACAGAAGATGTGGTGTGAAAACATGAGCAGGTTCCAAGTGAAAAATACCAATGGCTGAGACCCTGCATTGGGAGGTAAATTTATGCCCGGGCAGAACTATGTCATGTTTCCTATGTCTCCTTCTAAAGGACTCACCTTCCTCCTGCTGGTCATCTCCTCCATGGCAGTTTTGTGTGGATGTGTGTGTCAGAGAAGCTTCTGGCTATATCCCTATAGACAGATGCAGAACCATGATGTCATTTTCCAGGACCTCTGATGGACCTGGAAGCCTTGGACATTCTGTATCTAGCTATAGGGACATAGCTAGAAGATTCTTCAGTGTGCTTCTGGTCTCCACTGACTGCTAAATGGCTGGGGAGGGGAAGCATGGGAGAAACATGAGTGTCAAGTGGGCAGGGATCATTGTGTGAGGAAGGTAGTGAAGTTTCCCCCTCTGCACAAATTGTAAAAAGAAATACGGGGGCATTTTTTGAACTTAAACCTGTGTATGTCACTAACAGGATTCCAGCCAATGTTTGAACACACACACACACACACACACACACACACACACACACACATAAGTGAATGAGGCAACATGACTGTACAATAAAAGGCTTGCTTCCTAGCTCTTGAGGACTGTGAGCTGCTTACCACTGATGTTACTCCTTGCCAGAGTGAACAGCTGTTTTGAAAGTGTGGGTGAAATGAATTCATATCCCTGGGGGGACCACATAGGCATTCAGTGATGGATGATGGCTCTAGCATCAGTGGACTGGCAGATCTACTCTAGATTTTAGTATGAATTTCAAAGAAATTACCCAAGATGCTTAGTCTATACTGGTGATAGCTTTCAGCACCCTGGATAGTGTCATGTACTGGATAGCCAACGCTCCACATACTTCACTCAGAGTTAGACAGTAGCTTTATTTATAAGGTATGAGCAAAACAGCACACTTCCACCAAACTTGCTGAGACTAAAGCATACTTGGCGCTTACCCTTTTTTGTATAAACATTCCAAAATTTAGGCACTCAAAGCTATGATTGGTGAGTGCCATAAATCCCAGCATCACACCACTTCCCAGATAACTCCCAGATCCATGCCTGTTTCCCACTTCTCTTGATTCTTGACCAGATTGACCCCGGCAGATATTTCCTGTCCTTTATCTTACAGACAGTAGGTTCCCAAACCACAAATCGCTTCAGAATCCACTTTCATTTTCATTTATCTCTGTTTCCACCCCAACCACACACTGGATACATTCTAGCAATAAGTAAAAAAGCAATTAGCTTACTGATACTTTGTAACAAATCCAGGCAAGCCTCATTAGAAATACAGTGTTGCAATAATCAATTAACACTGGATACAATCATAGAATCATAGAGTTAGAAGAGACCACAAGGGCTATCAAGTCTAATTCCCTGCCATGCAGGAATACACCATCAAATGGCCATTCAGTCTCTGTTTAAAATCTTCAAAAGAAAGAAACTTTGCCACACTCCAATGCAGTGCATTCCACTTTGTAGACATTTCAGGCAAGCTTAATAGAGCTCTGCAGCATCTATTTCTACAATGGTTAAAATAAATTGTTCCAATACACATCCAGCAGACCTACTGTAACTCATTCCTGTGGCAGGAGCTATACATCCTGACGTATGTTTCCTAAAATGAAGCGCAGATTTGGTGCCTTGCTAACGTGGAACACACCAGGCAATCACGATGTGTAATTTAGAAGTGCATTAGAAAGACTCAGAAGCGGCAGAGAGGTGATATATAGTTACCCAAAGCAAAAGCATCCAGTAGAGCAAATCCTACTTAATAATGTATCATTGCAATATTTCAAGCAACTACAGACTTAAACTCCATGCCCTGACCTATTCATGTTTTTCTTATCAGCATGAGGTTTCTAGCTTTAACATTTCCTCTTGGTGTAATGCTGAACACAATTGGTCACAGGGAACAAAATCAAAGCAGAAAAGAAAGGCCATTTTATTTTATTTATTTATTTTGAATCCTCCTGTTGTCCTGGTGCAGAATCAAAAGGCGGTTACAAGATGAATTAAAGCAAAATGTACCTAAAACTCACTCAATTAAAATATTGAAGAACCCTTGACCTAGCGCATTAAGCCCAAGCACTGAACTGAAACAATTTAAAAGCATTCAGAAACAAGAAGAAAAAGGAAAAACAGTACAATTCTCCCTATTAAAAGACATTTCCACAGCAACTAGTTAATGGCCCATAGCTGTCTGAATAAAAAGATCTTTGCAGAGAGGCTTATAATCCATGGAAGGGAGTTACATATCACTAAGAGACCCCAGCTTTGTACCTAAATAGATGCTGCCTCAGTCACAGATGAACAGGATAGTAAGCACAGCCTCTCTGAAGACCAAAGTGCACACCCTACTGATCAGATTTGCCTGATGGCTGCTTTTCCCCTGCTAAACATCCTTGTCAAGGAGTAATTTGCAGCACAGAAATAGCAGAAGGGAAAGCTGTCCTCCGGCTGCTTTTCACCAGAAACTCTCCTCCTCACCCTACCCCATTCTTTTCTTCTGCAGGATTCCATATATGTGTAAAGTAAAGATGGATATGGAACCCTGGGAAAGGATTTTGAAGATGGGAAAGTAGAAGACAGGAGGAGAGTTAACCATCACTTCATTGACCATATTCCATTCCTGGTGTGAGGGCACTATGGCACAGAAGCAGCTTTTGAGCTAGCTTTGCACATGTCTTCACTGTAGTGTAGTTTGAGCCAAAAGCTGATCTTATCGAATAGGTGAGCTCATATAGAGAAATTTGTGTATTCCCATACCTCTCTCATTTCCTTCTGTCTCTTCTTTCTTTTTGGCTCCCTTCCTCTTTTCATTTTCTGTTTGGTGGCATGATAGCACATAGGATGGATTGTTTGAATCCAGCAAGTTAGTTTACATCTGTAAGATTAAGCTACGTTGGGGGGAAAAAAAGAGACTCTTGAGAAAATAAATAAGACTCTGAATGCTTTGTAGATAAGCACGTGCACATTGAATTCTCAGTAGGCTGATAACTAGGACAGCCACTTCAGAGGTGACTGGGTATGTCCATACCAGGCCTTCCAGTATTGGTCAGCAAGAAGACAAGTGCATTCTTCATCAGCTGTGACTTTCTTAATTCACTGCAGGGGTGGTCCCTCGCAAAACACATTACAGTATCCAGTCTGAGAATTTTCAAAGGCATGTGGGGTGGAAAATAACTCATTATAATGCAACTCCTGTCTGCATGATCAGAACAGTAAGGGCCTAATGAGTCTTTCTTTGGTTCCTTTCTGGCGCTTTCTCTTAAAACTGTATGACCCTGGTAGAATTTACCCTCAGGCCTGCTTTATCATTGTTCTCTGTAGTATTTCCCAGAGTCATCTGGTTACAGGAGCTCATGAGTAACACTTCCTCATAATTTGCTCAATCTGTGCCAAGTGTGAGAGCAACAATATTAAGTGACATTGACAAGCTTTCCAAATTTTGCTCTTGGCAGCTTGGGTAGTAAGCAGAGGTGTTTTCAGAGCTTCCTGGACAGATTCTCATGTTTACATTAACTGTCTTGGATGCAGAATGACTGGAAGTCTACCCTTTCAGATCTTTCAGTGAGTTCAACCAACATATGGCAGAGACAGATAAAAATATTGACTCTAGAGAAACTCTTCTCTACTTCTATGCCACTTAGGAAATGAAACTAATTTTTATGGCTCTCCCATGGATGTGCAGCTGGCATTAACCTTACAGTTATTTATGTATTAGGCCAATTTTTTTCTGTTATTGTAATCTATAATCTGTTCAGTTTGTTTTATACATTATGATTATTGGGTATTGGGTGGGGGTTTTTTTGTATTTTATTTCTTTTAGCAATATATTCATTGTTCACCATCCTGATATCTTTTGGTGAAGGGGGGTTTATAAATAAAATCTACAGAAACATCTAAATGAATGAAATATCCCATCTGTCATAGGCAGATTTGCCATGCTGGTACTGTTACCACCGTTTACTGGCCTTACTTTGGAAGATATTAGATATTATTTTGATATCATAATTCAGCCCCATTTTGCCACCCTCAGCCAAGTGTTTGTGAGGCCCCCAAACAAGCACAGAACTAGGCATGGCCCTTAATTGCTGAACATTTCTTTCTCCACCTAGGCAAGCCAGACTCAGCCAGATCTTGCTTTAGGAGACTTCCCTAGACAAACACCTCATTAAAGATGCACAATGTTTACAAAGAGCCCCCTGCCCCCAGCAGGTAACTTGACGAGCTAAGTGCTTAACCACCCAGGCAAGCTGTATCTGCATACTGGCTATTCCATTGTTGATTCGGACTTAATCCCATCATGCTAAATTCTGACCTTTCGGAGACACTGTCTCGCTCCCAAACCTCATTGTTCTCTCCCAAGTACAGACTAGCCTATGGTCATACTTTCCCTATAAAACCCCCCAGTTCCGAGAGCTTCCTCTGATCACTCCCGAGTTCCAGATCGCCTTGCTGCCGTTTGCCCGGTGAGCTCCCCTCAGCGAACCACACTGAGCTTCTTCCCTTCAACTTCTTCAGGACTACGAGAAAGGTGTCGTATCACCCATTTCCCCTGAAAAACCCTTATTTCCTATTTCTTAGTTAGCTGTGTGGTTGTGTTGTCTTAAGTGTTTGTCTGTTCTTAATAAAATATCATTTTTGCTAGTTTAAAACTGTCTGACTGCTTGACTGACCTGACCCCGTAGACATTGGGTTAAAGATTCCACTGCGTTGCCCTGCCTCTCGTTTTGCTAACTTGTACTCTGAGCTAATTTTCCCATCGAGATTTGAGCAAGTTTGGAGTCCCTCACGGGACCCCCAGTAAACAGGGTAATAGTACCTGTGCTGATACCCAATGTTTTTGTTTCCCTGAAAGTTCAAACACTAGGAACTCATGAGACTGATTGCCCAGGAAGGCAACCCCAGCAGCTGTAGTAATGATATAAGGTTATAGAGAAACATTGCTCTTTCCTGTATTAACTCCAGACTGATCCAGAATAAATTGTTGGGATGGTTTTAATAAATACTGTGTTAATTTAGACTAACTGAGGATCAGTCACTCAAGAAGAAATATCTTGGAGGGCACAGATGTGTGGCAAACAGCAGATTAGCAAACTCAACATGTCAGTATTTCTGCCTGCCATGTGCTCATCAATTGGCAGAAGACAGTGAAGAGTCATAAATCTTTCTGTACACTTTTTCCTCTCTTGGTGTTTCAGATTGCTTGCTCTGCAGCATCAGCCATGGGTGACTAAAAATGCAAGGAAAAGCATGGAGATTTTCACCATGTAGATTTGTGGTTTCTGCCTTTGTGTTATTCTTTTAAATCTTGGGTTATTTTGTGCTGTCTTGGAGCAACGGAGTAAGAAAGGCTATTATGATTTCAGTGTGGCTGGGCAAAGGAAGGCAAAATTGGCTTAAATACCCTGAAGGTACTGGATCCTGTTTGATTTCAAAAGCTAAGCAGTGTCAGGCCTGGATAGTTCTTGAAAGAGAGATCACCAGGGAATACAAGGTGCTACAGACCATTTTTCAGAGCAAGGCAACCGCAAATCACCTCTGAGTGTTCCTTGCCTAAGAAAACCCTATGGAACTCATAGGACCACCTTAAGTCAATAAGCAACTTGCAGCCCCCCCCCCTTTATCTGCTTCATTTCAGTTTGCTGGTGAGTGAGATGAGAAGGCCTCTTTGCTCCAATGTATTTTCATCAACAGCAGGAGGCAGGGTTGTGACATCGCTTCCCTCAAATTGCCCCATGTCGGACTAAAATGGCCTCCATGGAGCGATTACTGTGTACTTCCAGAGAGAGGGCTTGTATTATTGGCAGTCACAAAGCACTGTGCAGCTGTTTTATCCTTCCCTCCTTAACAGAATTTTGTAAGTGAGTGTGTGATAAGGATGGGGGGGGGGAAGGAAAAAGAACAAGGGGTGGAAAAACATAGGAGAGTTACAAATGGAAGACAGCAAAATTTGTGAACAATCCCTAGCGAAAAAAATCTGGGAAATTTTGCAATAAAGGCCTCATCTGGAAGCCCCCAGAGAGTGGAAACCATGCTACCAAAAATACTGTGCCCTGTGTTTTGCTTTCTAATTTGTGCCCTAATAGCAGCTTGTCAGGGAGAGAATTTAGATCAAAGTGACAAAGACTGGGAGATGGGCCCCCCTCTCCTCCTGCCTCAGAGGCCAATTGATCTCTCTCCTCTCCAAACCCAGCTGCTTTTTTATGAATTAAAACTGTATTAATAGTCCTTGTCTCAGAATTCCAGTACAATTCATATTTTGGACTCAAGAAAGATACAGCCCTTGCTACTCTGTGTCTTGTCTTTTATCAGAGCATGTACTAGAACACAATGTGTGTGTTGTCGTGTGATCACTCTGCTTGTCCATTTCGCCATCAATGACCTTCACTGGTGGTTGCAGGGGGTGGAGAGGGAGTACAATCGTAGCACATCATGTGTTCTGTTGCAGCAGACTTTATGAAGAAGAAAAGACAGTGAGGGATGGATCAGAGACAACTTCATATTTATTTCAGACGGCCATCCTATAACACGTTCTTAGAAGTCCTATCAAATTCAGAAATACTTGCTTCTCAGTAGGAATTCAGAGGCTTGCACTTAAGCGTTTTAAAGCACCCTATGTTCTTTCAGATCTTTCGTAATGGTATAAATAGACTTAGGATCAAAAGTGGTGCCCTAGTTCCAGCAGCAGAGCATCTGCCGTCCTTCAGGCCTTGGCCCCCTTCCTCCATGAATGATGTCTGTAGCTGATCCCATCAGATCTTTTCCCTATTTATATACTCATTTATTTATTTATTAACCTGCCTTTCTCCAGAGACAGGACCCAAGGCATCTCACATCAAATTAAGAATAAAGTACACTAAAAACCTATTTAATACCATTAAAAAGAAAAAAATAAACAGTTCCATTAAAACTACCATATTACAACATACCTTGTTCTGTCTAGGAACATACTCTCCAACTCCTTTAAAAAAAAAATCCTCCTGCCATGGTCATTTAAACCCCGAAGGGTTGCCTAAATAAAAAGGTCTTTTTATGCTGACAGAAAGACGGTTGACAGGGGCCAACAGAGCCTTCCAACCCAAATTGGAAGCAGCCACTGAGGAGGGTCTCTCCTTTGTCCTCACCTGTGATCATGATGGCACAGAGAGAAAGCTTTCCCCTCAACATCTTAGAAAGTTCATAGAAGGACAACTATACCATCTATCTATAGCACTATGAATCCACTTTAACTGCTATGGCTGCATCCTATGGAACCCTGAGTTTTGTAGTTTGGGGAAGCAGTAGAGCTCTCTGGTTGAGCATTGTGAGTATCGGTCCCTAAACTGCATATCCTAGGAAACCATATGATGGAACCATGGCAGTTAAGGTGGCATCACAGTGCTGTAACTGCAAAGTGTGAAAGGGCCCTTGCTCTCTCCTAGCATACAAAGAGTGACAACAGCAAGAGACAAAAGAAGCAGACTGTGTTTGCATTGCCTTCTCCTTCTGTGATAACGAGACCAGACAAAATGGGTATTTGAATGGCTAGTGACTACAGTGGCAACCCACAGAGAAGTCCTGCAAAACTTTGAGCTAACACTAAATGGGTTTAGTAGTTTTTTTCCACCTAATCTCTAACCATGCCACTTCCCAGCACTCCGTTGGTTCTCTCTTCCACTTATAGGCAATCCTCTTATCTTCTGAGGCAGCTTAATTTTTGGTCAAGAGATTTTATTGAGTTAGCCACACACAACCATGTATTCTAGAGACCCCAGCTTCAGGTAAATATATTTTGGAAATATGGTCAGCTTACCTATATCTTAGTCGTTGTTCAGACCTCATGTGTTTGTCTCTCCAACCCCTTTTGTTCTTCTTTTTTCCTGTTTCTTGACTTTATAATTATAAAATCCATATGGAAAAGAGAGAACTTCATTTTTGGTGGCAGCAGCATGTAGGTGTCTTTTATTGGCATGTCACAGACAGCGTGGTGTAGTGGTTTGAGTTTGGGACTATAGGCCTTTCCACACTACACCGTTATAGTGCTATTAATCCACTCTCAACGTCCTGTGGAATTCTGGGGTTTGTCGCTTACTGAGGCCAAAGAGCTCTCTGGCTGAGAATTCTAAAGGGCTCTCCTTAAAACTGCAAACCCAGGATTCCATAAGATGTTGAAAGTGGAATAATAGCAGTGTAGTGCGGAAAAGCCCTATGACTCTGGGGGCCAGGGTCTGAAACCCACTGGGTGACCTTGGGCAAGTCAGACGCCTTCAGCCTCAGACCAAAGCGAAGACCAAAACCCCTCTGAACAACTGTTGCCAAGAAAACCCTCTGCAGATTCGCCTTTGGGACACCACAAGGCGGAAACGACCTGAAGGCACACAGTTAACAACAGGCAAGGCTGTCCCCTGGAGGAGTTTCCACCTGGAAGGCTAAACCCATTAAGTGTAACTTGTGAAGACAGAGGGGAACCATGGCAGAAAAAGCTGAATTATTTCCCGCCTTCCCCCTCTAATCTTTTTCGTGTGGGGTTTCCAAAGTGTGTAATGTGACCTCAAGCTCCATTTTAAGCCGGAGCCCAGAGGAACGAAAGCGCTGAGGAGCTGAGAGCGGGGCGCTGGGGAGACAGCGGGAGAGGGAGTTTCCCGCCAAGCGCCGGCCGTGCCCAGGGGGCGTAACCGGGAGAGGGCGACGAAGGGAGTTGGCGTCGGTAGCCCACCTCCTTCGCTCGGCCCAGTCAGGACGTGACATCACCGATAGGGGAGAGCGAGGGAAAAGGGAAAAGAAGAAAGGGGGCAGGCCGTTTTTGTCAGGAAAGCCCCGCAAAGGGCGCCTGGCGCGGAGCAACTTTCCGCCCGCGAGGTCCCGGTCACTCCCGCTCCGTTTCAGAGCGACTGGACGAGCCCCTCTCTTGCTCCGTTCCTGAGGTAACCAGTTTCATTCGGCTAAGCCCTGGGGAGGCAAAAGTAAGCCGGGGGTTCTTTGTGGGCTGGTTTTGCTTTCCCTGCTCCGAAGATTTTCTTTCACAAAGGAAGGGGAACCCGAGGGCGCCTCCCAACTGCACTCTTATAGCGCGATTATTGCACTTTCAACATCCCATGGAATCCTGGGGTTTGCAGTTTCGGGAGGGGCCGGCCGGCCCCTCCCGAAACTGCAAACCCCAGGATTCCATGGGATGTTGAAAGTGCAATAATCGCGCTATAAGAGTGCAGTGCGGAAATGGCGAAGTCCTCGCGCTCTTTGCGACACTTTTCACAGCCTTGCGGGTCTCCTGGCGAAAAATAACCTTGGAAATCCTGGATTTCGGAACTTGTCGCCGTTTGTGCGGTCAAGAGGTGCCATTTGGGGCGGAGGGGCTGTTTTAGAAAGGCGGTGGGGTGCTGGGAAGAGGTTTGCAAATATTTGCGGCGTCCCCCCCGCTGGAATCAATAGCTGCCTATGGCCATTTCCACACTGGCCAGTTATAGTGCTATGATTCCACTTTCAGCATCCTATGGAATCCTGTTTAGGGAGGGGAAGGGCCAAACTGAGGGCAAAGCTGTTTCCTAAATCCCAAGCAAGTGTGTCAGCACTGTTGGGTCTTGTTGTTGTTGGATGGCCGCCACTTGGCAACACCACCAAGGAAAGGAAACGACAAACACACAGCCCATGATAATCTTTGAAGAATGATTGAGTCATTGGTAAATTGAATACTGGAACCTCTCTGCTTGTGGCAGATGCTGGCCCGACTAGAAGTATAGTCAGGGTGAGGAGGCTGGGTTACAGTTTCCTTATGCCAGAACTTGGAAAAATTAACTTTTTTGATTTTCCGCATCTCCCCCAGCCGGCTGACCGCTGGCTATCGTAGCTGAAGAATTGTGGAACTTGTAGCCCACCTAAAAGGAACTTTCCCAAGCTCTTCTAAAATGGTTTAGTATTTCCAAGCCATTTGAAAAGAGAACTGTTGAATTGCTGGAGCTGTGAGAGATCTTACCAATCAAGATATATTTACCTGGGAGTAAATTCCCAGTGAACACAGTGGGGCTATCTTTTGAGGAGACGTGCATAGGGTTGCCCTGGAGCCAAATTCTTATTTTATACAGGGCATAGGCTGGAGAGGGCATGTTACATGCTATATGTTCAACCCACCTTGGGGGCATTGCCAATGGTGAAATAGGGTCTAGGTGGTTGTGTGTGTATGTGTGTTTTTGTGAAATAGGGTCTAGCATGAATTGAGTTTTGGGAGTTGCAATTCTGTGCTTGATCTGAGAAACTCGCTGGGTGATCTTGGGCATGTCATACTCTCAGAGCCCCAGAAAACTCCATGATAGGGTTACCTTTGGGTTGCCATAAGTTAGGTACACATCTTGATGGCACACAGCGACTTCCAACTGAGCCAGTGTTCCTTCATGCCAGAGCATGCCCATTCCATATACCAGCTTTGAGACCCACTATATTACAAAGGAGTTTTGCTGACCATATACAGAATGCCTTACTGCAGTGGAAGCACAGCCTGGGCCTTTCCTCTACTGTGTTAGGGAGAAGAAGTCCTCAGCCAAAGTGTATGCCTGCTAGGTAGGCTTCAGTTCCTTCATCCACACATTCAGAAGGTTATCCAGGTTGGGTAGAAGGTGGGTGTTGAGAACTGACACATGATACTCAGGCAGAGATTGTTTGCCACTGGTCACCACTTGCTTTCAGAGAAGAATTTCTCTGAATAATTTAATTGCTTAAACAGAGCCTTTGAAGCAGTCTGTATTTGGTCTGAACCTTCTAAAACTTTATCTGGGAGTAAGTTCTGAAGCAGGCTGATGTATTTCTGAATAAATGTATATCTAAAACTGTGTTGTTGGAAGCGTCTATCTCCCTAAATAGATACTGCCAAAACTGGACTTTTAAAAGTGAAGAGCACCACTTGTGGCATTTTGCCAAGAGTGATTTCCAAATAACTACTGACTACAAGTAATTTCACATGTCATGGGTCATGTCTCTTGCTGCAGCCTGTTAAAAGCACAAGCTGTCA
This sequence comes from Iguana delicatissima, assembly GCA_948472985.1. Taxonomy (NCBI): domain Eukaryota; kingdom Metazoa; phylum Chordata; class Lepidosauria; order Squamata; family Iguanidae; genus Iguana; species Iguana delicatissima. Next base: position 534 of record CAOKZL010003297.1, on the reverse strand, counting down.
TTAATCATTTCTGCAGCATTTTTTCCAGTGCAGAAAGTGCTTTGCAATCCTTGTTCTTCTGCGCAACTACTCAAATAAATTCAGTGGAATTTACTGCCATATTATGTATACCAGACAGGATTTGAGCCTGAGTCTTCCATCTTCAGACCCGAACTTCACCCACACCTTAGGTATACCGGGGACTGATGTGTTAATGTATGGATTTCTATGGTACTATGCTTTGCCATATACCCCTGTAACAATATTAATAGTTCTGTTTGTGTGTTGTCTAAGCAGAAGGGGCTCCACATGTATAATATAATAGGGCCAGAATGCTAGTCTCCCCCCACCCAGTCAGTGCTAATCTTCATTATAAACCTAGTGCAAGTATGAGTGTGGATAAAGTGGAAGTGAGGGGGTTCACAGATGCCTGTCCCACCATCAAAGCACCTCCTTGTCACCAGCTGCTTCATGGATCGTCATCAAATTTAGCATGTGGACATGATAAGAGATCCAGAAGTGATTTGGATGTGCATGCTTGGGTTCAGATTGCAG